>AYEL01079772.1:0-81232 GCA_000484575.1 Olivierus martensii | reverse complement strand
AATTTTTCTTCTGTTAAGAAAACGAATTAATTCTAATCATTTTTTTTTAAATCCCCGAGAGAACTGGATGAGAATTTGGAGTATGGAATTCCAAAATCATCCAGAAAAATTTTGGTGATGAATTTTGGAGTAGAGAATTTTTCTTCTGTTAAGAAAACGAATTAATTCTAATCATTTTTTTTTTTTGAAATTCCCGAGAGAAGTTTTAACCACATTCTCAATTTCAATTTTGTTAAAAGAGGAACACTCGAAATTTCTTCCACTTACCCACTTCCAGTTCCTACAGGAATCACCAGGTAAGTTTTTTTTTACTAAATTTTATTAGAGAGAGAAGGTCAGGAGTAAAAAGATCGCTTCATCCAATTTTGTTCGGAGGAACACTAGCAAAATTTCCTTTAAAGAAAATTCACCACTACTTTTCTCGATAAGAAAAACGAGAGCGAAAGAAATACACAATATAGTAGTTTTGTTCCGAATTCGGTGAAAAATTTGATTAATAAATTCTAACAAGTCTCCGTGGATAAAAAAAAGAAGAGGAAGAGGATTTTTACATTTTCATCGGACGAAACTGAAAGTTAGTGAAGTGTTAACATAGAACAAGTGCTCATCAATCGTCTGCTTTATATCCTTTCGCTTGACAAGCAACCAATAAAATTGACGACGAGTAATTGAGAATTGTAGAAGACTTTAGCCTAACGACCCTTCTTCAGCATTTAAACTTTTCCAGGAGAACTTTCCTTCTTTTTTTATCCTCTCGCTCTCCGTTTTCTTCATCTTTCTTCGAGTTACATAACAAGTAAAATGCAATTCGCATAAGAAACGGGGATGTGATTTATTTTAAGAGAAGTTTTCTCTCGTTTCTCTATATGTAGATTTTTGCATTGTTTGTGCATTCGTTTCTTTTTTTTCTGTATTCGATTTGCCTTTTTCTGAAGTTATATAATACTCTTCTCTTTAAGGGCGATTTATTTTTTTGATTGCTTTTTAACTTAAGTCTTACTAAATTTGCTTTGGAAAAAGTTCGAAAGAGCGCTATTTTCTTGGAAGAATAATTCTCTAAAAGATTTTTCGGTTTTATCTCGAAAATAATGACGTCGAAAGTTGGAAATTCCTTTAACGAACTCCTGTAAAAATTTTTTTTTTTTAATTTAACCTAGAAATAATACTTCCCCGATTGACTGTAGATTGTAGGAAAGGGGAACTTTACACAGCGACCACCAATGTTCTATTGTGCACCCCAACAGGATCACCCCATAAGAAGTCCTGTCTTAACCACCAAACACAGTATCTTTTTCAATTGGGACTGTAAAAAGATCTGGTCAGGAAAATGCAACCCAAGAAGATCATACCTTAGCCCTGAAAGGGGCTACACATTCACATAGAATGTGAAGAGGAATTTCATTTCCTTCCTGACATATTCAATTGGAACTATTAACAATCCCAATTAAGTGAAGATACCTGCTGTAAAAATTTTTTTTTTTTTAATTTAACCTAGAAATAATACTTCCCCGATTGACTGTAGATTGTAGGAAAGGGGAACTTTACACAGCGACCACCAATGTTCTATTGTGCACCCCAACAGGATCACCCCATAAGAAGTCCTGTCTTAACCACCAAACACAGTATCTTTTTCAATTGGGACTGTAAAAATATCTGGTCAGGAAAATGCAACCCAAGAAGATCATACCTTAGCCCTGAAAGGGGCTACACATTCACATAGAATGTGAAGAGGAATTTCATCTCCTTCCTGACATATTCAATTGGAACTATTAACAATCCCAATTTAGTGAAGATGCCTTCTAAGATTACAGTGCCCTGTAAGGAACGCTGATATATATTATAGCTTAACAATCCTAGCTTCATAGAAGGACATAAAACAAGAGCCTCCATCCTGATCTCCTTCCTGACATCATCTACAATTGGGACTATTAACAATCCCAATTAAGTGAAGATACCTTCTAAGATGACAGTGCCCTGTAAGCAGCCTTGTAATAATAATAGCTTTATTTTTATGCAATGCACTTTATTTGTCTATACAGAAGGACCTACTTGTCTATACAGAAGGACCTAACTGAGCCTCCATCCTTCCTAACATCTACAATTGGGATTATTAATGATTCCAATTAAGTGAAGATGCATTCTAAGATGACAAAGGAGCCCTGTAAGGAGCTGTGATAATTCTAGCTTTATTTTTATGCAATGCTCTTTAGTTCTCTGTACACAAGGACCTAAAACAAGAGCCTCCATCTTGATCTCCTTCCTGACGTCATCTACAATTGGGACTATAACAGTCCCAATTAAGTCTCCTTCTAAGATGACAGTGCCCTGTAAGGAACTCTGTGATAATTCTAGCTTTATTTTTATGCAATGCTCTTTAGTTCTCTGTACACAAGGACCTAAAACAAGAGCATCCATCCTGATCTCTTTCCTGACATCTACAATTGGGATTATTAACAATCCCAATTAAGTGAAGATGACTTCTAAGATTACAGTGCCCTGTAAGGAGCGCTGATATATCTTATAGCTTAACAATCCTAGCTTCATTTTTATGCAATGCCCTTTATTTGTCTATACAGAAGGACCTAAAATAAGAGCCTCCATCCTGATCTCCTTCCTGACATCATCTACAATTGGGACTATTAACAGTCCCAATTAAGTGAAAATCCCTTTTAAGATGACGTGCCCTGTAATAATCCTAGCTTCATTTTTATGCAATGCCCTTTAGTTCTCTGTACAAAGGGATCTAAAATAAGAACTTTTGCTTGCCTTAGTCCAGGAGAATACTTCTCCAAAGTATTATTACATCCAAGTTTTTTTTTATCCTATCTCAACGAAGAAATAGTAATTTCCTACGTCTGTTCGTGTGTCTGCACTTTCGGCGATTGGTTAAATGAGTTAAACTCGTTAACTTTATCGATTTTGAGTAAACCGTAAAGAACAATGATAGTACTTTTACTACTTCAGCAATAAAATACAATCGGTTTTATCACGCGGTGCTGCTCTAGTTTTGCTTTGGTTGGCATGCTACCGATTAGATATTAAGATAATTCAAAATTAATCGAACCGACGTAGAAAGTCGAAAATTAATGCTACGCTTAAGATCAAAAGCAATTTGCACTTAAATGAACGCATTACTTTAGTGATAACTATCCTCAAATGCTACTATTTCAATAAAACCGAGTTATAGCAGACTATTAACATGCGATACAGTAATAACTACTGGTGTTACTGTACAGGTTGGAAGTAATGCCGTTCTTCGAGCACATAACTTTAGCAATAAAGAGCGATAACCAATTTATACACTTTCTTAAAATAAAAATAATACTGTAGTAGAAGTTACTGCAAAAGTTCCGAATAAAATGAGAACATGTCGGCACCATATTAACTGTAATCAATTCTTTATATAAATAAAAACCTTGCTGCTACGGTAGTATAGATTAAAAACTCTTAAAAATAGAATTGTGTTACTGTAGTAATAACATCACTAGGCTGCCGAAACTGGAGTTACAGTATTGCTTATAGAAGCATGTGCTTCTACAATATAATATGGCTGAAAAGAGCAGATAGAGAAATTTTATGTACTTCTATAGTAATAGACGATATTTTAACAATTGTGCTAACATACTACTATAATAATAATAGAAAATTTTGCATTTTTATAGTAGCAACGAGGAAATTGGATATAGTAATGATTATCATTCATTAAGATGCTGCTTTTTTTCAATCTTTCTGCAACTGATGCGGCTCTCTTTCCTGTTAGATGTTGAAAGATGGCTCCAGAATCAATACAGTATAACAGAAAACATTGTTTATGCCTTTGATTTCCATCAGAATGATGCGGAGCAACAATGCTATCCTATTACTCTCCACTTTAAAGACATTTTTTATGCCCTGATATCAATAATAAGAGATCATTTTACGTCAGAAACTCTTGGTAAAAATATTACGTTTAGAGTGTTTAAGTTGTGAAATATCTGCCATTTGCTACAAGTTTTAAGTGATTTATGCTTTAAAAATCAAGAAATTTTTATGGGTAAATGCTGCTACAGTAACAGATTAGTCTGGTGTTTTTTTGTGAACGAAATTCAAGATTCACTAGTTAAAAAATTGTTACTAAAATTGCAAGTTGTGTGCTGTGCCGTAATTATATCATGTCGAAACAATTTAATAGGACATCTAGTTACTATTATAGCAATAAGAAGAAAGAGCCAATAAAATTTGTAGTAACATCCAGAGTGTAGAAGGACCGATTTACTTTATCGTTAAGATCAATTTAAGGGCTTCAATGGCACAGATAAGTGACAGTTTTATACACGATACGACAGATTACGGTTGCGTGATCGAACCTGCATCGTCTACATCCGAAGCATTAAAGGATTGCCATGTCTTCTGAATGTAAAGAGAGAAATTAAAAAGGTTTGAAGGGCTATGGGCTAGAGTTGTGTGAAAGCTGACGTTGCTCTTGCTTCATTTCTTTAAGAGAACTTTCGTTCTTTCTGCTGCGTCATAGAAAGGTGAGGGGGAGAGAAAAGTGTCTTGTTAGAGAAGTGCATTGTAAAAAAAAGAGGGCAGATCTGCTGAAGCTTACTGTTAGAGTTTTATATGAGAGATTTGAAGACCCGATCGAGTATAGTAGACCTTTAACGATGGTGCTTCATAAAGAGCGTTTTGCAATTTATAAAGAGAAGCTACAGTTTGGCCAAGAAACTCAAAAAAAGACGATATATTGCTTTATAAAAGAGGTAAAAAAGACATTTTTCTTTATAAATAAAAGACGTTTTAAAACCCAAAGCATGGTTAACATTAAAGCGCAAACTGAAGAATGGAAACCAAACTACTACTACTAAAAGAAATACATCACAATGTTTTATTAACGGATAAAAATAGGAATTTTTATGCGAAACTTGAATGGTTACAGGTTATAGAAGAATTTAAACTGGAAGAACTTTTTAAAGAGAATGTAGTAAACATGGCACAGAAGTGCTTTTGCAATTCAAAAACGTTGGGTAAAAAGATTTATATGGGATGTGCTGTCCATACCAACTCCCCAAAGTAGAATTATTAAAGCTCCTTTCACAAATCGACCCGTAAGAAAAAAAAAAGTGATATAAATCAAGCATTGGAAGATTTTTACATTGAAGAAGGAAAATCGAATCCCAATCAGAATGTCAATCTATTTTCTCATTACACTTCTTTAAGACTTTACTTTAGACTCCCTGGGGAGAAAGAAAAATAGCTTTTCTTCCCTTTTTTTTGAGTCATAAATTGATCTCGCTACTAGAATATGAGAGATGCTTTTTCCATTTTTCCTTACCTTTTTTTTAATTTCTCTTCCTCTTCTCTAGAAACTAGCAACAAGTTATATCGCTGTATCGAATGAGAAATCTTGACTTTTCATAACACAAATGCATCGTGCTACTATAAAAACAAGCGGTGCAACTAATACAAAAATAAAAAAAGAAGCTTCCAACGTAACAAAACTATAGTAGCAATAAAATATAATTTAATATTTTAATTTATTTATTGCTGTTTGCGTCTATAATAAAACGATGAACTCGATTACTACATCAATTTTATTATTGTTATTATAATAGCAGTCATTAAGAGAGTTTCATCCAGAGGTTTCCGCAATAATAATAACAACAACATCATGTTTTACTATAAAAGCATTAACTTAATGAAACTACCTTAGTGAATAATATTTCAATTTTATTATTAAAGGCAGGTATATCACTCGACTAACTATGATACTATAGTATCAAAAAATAATTATTATTACTGCTATAACATCTGTAATTATTCACGCGGTTAATGATGATAAATTAGTGTAAATTATGATGATTAAACGTGTAATAAAATAATATTTTAACTGTAAAAATCATTACTTTACGAATGATATCTATAGAGAAGGATAGCAATAAAGGAAACAAGTACTGTAAAAAAAAAAGTTTTTTTCTTCTATATTTTCGAACTTAATGATGGTAAAAATGATGCTTGTTATAGTAATAAGCATAAATGGCAAAAATAATAAATCTACGAGTATTATTTTTAAGAGTTTTTATTACTAAATTAGGATCGATGCTTACAGCTGTTTCGCTGGAAAACAAAGAAGTCGGATCTATTAAGTTAATAATGTATACATTTTAAATAGGTTATAAGAATGGATTGACGAAGTAAAACCCTTTAGGCACTATTTTAATAAAGAAAAATCGCGAAAAAAAATTTTTTTTGATATAACGTTAACGTTATCTTCCTATTCTTTCCTCGTTTAAAATCTTAAAATCTTTCCATTTAAAAATTAACGAGTTAAAAAGCTTATCTGCAGATAAATCCACACACAAAAATAAAAAAATGTAAATTCTTCACAACTTTTCGAGGATGTGTAGTCATAATTTTACAACCTCGCAAACTATTTAAAAAATAAATAATAAGATAGCACTCGTATCTGATGGTGCAGACTTCTTTTATAAAATTTTTTCTTCTTCTTGGTAAAGAGATCTCGAGTAAAAATTTTTTTTTTATCCTCCTGATAAAAAAAAAACAAATAAAGGAAATTTACAAAAATAATTTTTTTTACTCTAATGAGAAGTTGTAAAGCTGTTTGGGAGGATGAACTTAAATTAATTCTTGATTAAACAGATTCCTGTAACTGCATACACACACACACACGGTTTTTAATTAAATATCTTATATAAAAAAATCGGATTTTTTTCGACTTACGAGCGTGGAATGCAAATTATGTGGAAATGCAGCAATTTGCTTTGTTATTATAGTAGCATTAATAATAAATATATGTTCAGCGTGCGACTCTTATTCAAGTAACAAGAAAAAAAAAATTATTCGAATGAAGTGTTAATTGCATTATACAGTACTTTGTTTTTTGTTACTGTATCAGCATTCGTGACCACACAAGTAAAAAGTTTTAATGCAGAGTAAGTTGTCTAAGTATAAGCTCGATTCGGAATTGGAATTTACGTATTTATTAATTTTCGAAATGAGAGAGAGAGAGAAAATGAAAAAAACGGGCATCACCAGTTTGGATAAAACTTCTACACCAATGCGGTTGTCACTACGATAGCATAACAGTTCTAATAGGGTAGAAAAAGCGAAGGATCAGGTGGAGAAGCGAAGCAATTGTGCAACTCGCATCTGGAGAAGAAGATAAGGTTTACAGACATAAAGACGGTCTGTAACGGTCACGCTTGTAATTACCTCACTTTAGGCGGCATCCGAAGTTAATTTGTCCATGCTGCTTTATTATTAAGCTAGCATTAAAATTATTAAATTAATTAATAGCACAACTTGTTAAAAGAGTGATTTTCATCAATTTGCATTAAATCCAAAAATCGAATCAAGTTTTAATTTTGTAGAAAGAAAATTCCTCTTATGTGCTACCTTATAGACTGTGGTTCCTAATTTGATTTTTAAGGGGGAAAATTCGAGGAGTTATTAACTGCGAAATTTCTTGGATTTCTTGTGGTTCTAGGGGCCATAAATATTGTGACATGTATATTTTTAAAATTCTGAATGTACACTGCAGTTTTGAAACTTTATTTGCTTTTTTCATATTTTTTAAACAATTTTTTAATAATTTCTTCCTCAGTTCCTTAGTGATTTCTTTCTCTTTCACGGATGCCATGTTCTTTGAAAGCTTGTTTGTACCAAGTTAATAGTCTTCTAGGCTTCCTCCACAAGAATAGGAGTTCACTTTTTGAATAATAAAAATTATACGTCACAGGGATCACCTGTGACGTATAATTTTTATTATTCAAAAAGTGATCTGGCCAAAAAAAGATTGGGAACCATTGTTTCAGACCTATTCTCGATATAGATTTTTTTTGCAAATCTCTAGCATTGTGCAAACTCCCAAGATCGGATTTAATAAAATTTGTTAATAATATAACTTATCGCTATTTAACTGTACGGACTATTCATTTACAAAGCAAAAATCTTATTCGTAAAATTAAACTACAGGCGTAAATTCCCCAAGAGAATTAAGTAAAGTAACGGAATTATTATTATTGTAATAACAAAATTCCTCTAGAGGTTGTAGAAACGAAAATTTATTATCCTTCCGAGTACAATTAAAAGTAGAACTTCAGTAAAAGTTTTATTATTATTTTTTTATTTTAATGTTATTAAATTTTCGAAACATTGTTTCTTCCTCGGTTGTTATTAAAGAAGTAAAGTAATAATATTTCTTTATCGAATAATAGGGTAGTACAGTAGTTTCGGATGTACATCTTTTACTCGATTTTCGAATGATAAAGCTCGGCTGAGTGGCAGAAATCAATAAAAATTCTACTACAGTACGTTCGAAACTTTAAATTCATCCAATTTTCGAGCACACAGGTCAATACTATTTTAGATTAATGTAGTAGCAATTTTACTACTACTATATTATCGATAGGTATTTTTTTTTAATCATACGATTTTGTTACATTAATAGCATCGGAATTTGTTCGAGATCTAATTTAGTTTCTTTTTTTTACTGTAGTTAAAGTGTAACTGCCTTTATCGCTATAAAAATAAGAAGTTTTAAGGTGCTTTAAGCTATTATTCTGTTTGAGAACAATTTTTTTCTGCTAAATTCTTCTGTATTCTGTTGTTATAAAGGGTACATTATATCAGGGTTTAAGTGGAAAGTAATTTAGATCTCACTCTAAATTCGTAAACAGTTCTAGCAAAGAACTTACCTCATTAAATTCCAGTTATGTCGCCGATAGATTTAGCATTAAAAAAGTTTTATTTAAGTTAGCTATCGATGTATTACTGCCTTTCAAAAATCGAAAATTTATTTTTTAGAGTTCAATTAATTATAAGATTATTAAAGGAATGAAAAAAAATATATATATGTGCGGTGACGTCGATGTTTTACCACATCTACGGAGTGCTAATTATATTAATAACACATCAGAGAGTAAATGAAAATTTTATTACATTTCAAAACTAAAGAACATGGCGGCCAACAACCCGTGTTGCCAACTGAATAAAAATAAAATATGGTTATTTTAATTATTAATTATTTATATTTCATTATACCACATATATATTTATAATCTCTATAGTGTACTTAATGCACTGAGTTAATTTATCTCTTATATAAAAAATTAATCTTTCAGTCAATAAATTTTTTCGGAAGGAGTCCATAATCGAAATAGAAAGTTACGTGAGTAGAAACACCATTTCCTTCCTTAATGGACCTAAAGTAGAAGTTATACGAAAATATCCTTCGCTTAAACAGTCTCGAATAATTAAGACAGCATCAAAAAAAAGCATTTTTAGTTCTTTTTACAATAGGCTATTTTTCCTCTAAATAAAGAAGGAAAAAAGAAATTATATAACCTGAAAAAATGAAGATTCTTCGTTAAATTCGTCTTGTATGCAAATTTAATTTTGATAAAATATTTTAGATGTAAAAAATATGCTTTTTTAGTTTCTTAACGAGATCTAAATGTAGCGCATCGCATGGAGAGATTGCTATGTTTCTGTTTTTACCAACTCTACGAAGATAAACTCTTTCTACATGTTTCTGTAATCTTCGGTTTTAAAATTTAATTCTACACATGCCGAAAACAGCTTTAATGTAAGTTTATAAACGATATTAAAAAATGTTTTAAATAAAAATCGTATCGTGTAACAAATTTAACAGAATACGCCATTATTCTAAACTCTTTCCTTTATATCAAGGGTTCTTAACCTTTCGATGACTCCTAACCCCCAATGGATTGTTGTGCGTCGGCTGGATGGCCGCATGGTAAAGCTTTGGCTTACCATCATTGAGGATCCGGGTTCAAATCCGGGTCCCACACTTCCAATTTTTCAGGCGGGGTCCGGACCCGGCCGTTGAACCCCATCCTTCAACCGGAAGAATGAAGATGGGGTTCAACGGGCAAAAGCTGGGAAAGACAATTCTTCAGAAGCTAATTTTTTAAAATTAAATCTAGTTAATCTTTTTTAAATTTTTTAATATGAACTATTTACTTATAAATAAAAAACGAGACAATCCGGGACAAAGATTCAAAAACCGGGACTGTAACGGCTAATCCGGGACGTTTGATCACTTTATTTATACCAGGGTTCTTAACCGGGATATCCATACCCCGGTTAAGAATCCCTGGTATAAAGTGCCTCTTGGTGGTATGGGAACCAAACCCCAAGGGGCACTTTATTTATACCACCCCTATAGATATTGGGGCACTTATACAACCCCTGTATCTATAGGGGTTGTATAAGTATATATTGATCTATAGATATATAGAAATTGGGGCACTTTATTATCCATACCCCTTGGGGTATGGGAACTAAATGCTGGGGCTATCGACTCGATCTCTGGTTACTGGTATTTTTTTTTAAATATTGTATTGATAAAATAGTTGTAACTGCTTGTATATTTGTCATTTCTCATTTTTGTGAAATGAAGGGGTATGGGACCATATTGGACAATCCATTGGAGGTCTGGAAAAGAACCCCTGATTTATACTATACTTACATCTTGCATATAAAAAGATTTAAATATTTTATATAGCTATTCGAAAATTAAGCAGCTAAATTTACAGACAAGAATATTTTTTGCCAAATATTTTATTTTTTTATTGTAAAAATAACAAATAATTTAAATCCTTTCTTTTATAAACAGAAAAATAAATTATCCAATAAACACTAAGGCAGGGAAGCGGTCTTATCTTAAAGCAAACAGAATATGAATTTAACTCGAGATTAAAGGATATTTTGAAAGATATTTTTCAATTTTGGAAACGACGGCGTGAAGTTCCCAAGAAAGTCATTGCCACGGTAGAATTATTTTTAGAATTTTGCCTGATATAAACCTGTAACTACTATCTGTAAATTTTGTAGAAAACTTTCTTATAAATTCCGGCAATGAATTATTCCATTTATTTTATATTTCATCGTATAATTTTTTTAGTAACTAATCTTTCTTTATTCGGGATTTAGAAGCATCTGTAAGCAATCATCTTAGTACATATAGAATTAAAACCCGATAGAAATGATACGATAAACTGAGAGATGATTAACATATTAATTCTTTTTTTATAAACAAACAACATATAAAAATACTCAATGTATAAAATATTTTCCATTCTTTAAAATCTTTTTTTTTTTTTAACAATGATACGATAAACTGAGAGATGATTAACATATTAATTCTTTTTTTATAAACAAACAACACATAAAAATACTCAATGTATAAATATTTTCCATTCTTTAAAAATCTTTTTTTTTTAACAATTAATTTGTCTTCCTTCTGTTTATTGGTTGATGCTTGTCAGTTTTAGCACTAGGGGCGCCCTGATATACAAATTTGGATGTTAAATAAATAAATAAAAGTTTAGATAAATTATTTAATCTAATGATTCTCAACCACTGTGTCATCAAACATTTGATGGTGTGCCGCGAAAAATTAAGAATGAATTGTATGTAAGTAATTGTATGAGTCATATATATTAATAGTGAAACATGGTTGGTTGGATATCACTTTTGCAGTCGAACCACTGAACCGATTCCTAAAAATAAGGTATCGTTAGAAAAATCTAACCTCCAATTTCTGCGATAGACAAAAGTTTTTTATGTTGTTATTCATAATTTAAAAATTAAGGAATAAAAATTAAATTAAAATTATACTTATTTATTTAAAAAGACAAAATCAGCAGGTAGCGCTATAAATTAATAAGGGTCGCCATTTAATGATCTCATGTACGAGTATGTATGCAATCTGAATTTAATAAACAGGAATAAATACAGTAGTTTGTTAATAAAAATCCGTTGTTAAATCTAAATTATTATTTAAAATATTTAAATTGTGTTCCTCAAACGGAAAAAAAGGTTGAGAACCACTGATCTAATCTAATAAAAAATATTCATATGTTTTTAACCGTTCATTTAATTAGTTGAAGCTTAGTGTATTTTTGACGAATTTTGATGTAGAAAAATAATTCAGGCTCTCTCCAAAGTTATTCTTAGCACAGATATATTAATATTTATGTTTACTTTTAGCACAAAAAAGAAATTCAGTTTTTTTCTTCCTCATAATATATTTTTAAATTTCATCCATCATCCGAAAATATATTTCATTAAATTTATTCTAAAAAATTGTTTTTTTAATAATAAACGATGTTCACAGTGTATATGATAAACTTATTTTTGTATAGCATATCGTAAATAAATTATATTTTGTTTTTTACCGATAGAGATTGACGAAAAATAACTTCGTCTCATGATTAAAATATGAAAATTTATATTCTTTTATGTAAATTTTTATAGAAAGATTCCTTTTACGTGAAGGAAATCTGATTTTCTGAGTAATTTTCTCGATCTGGAAAATTAGAAAGTAAACATAATTTAAGTAGAACATAAATTATTATGGAGCTGCATTCAGACTGGCAGTAGAAATTAAGTGTTTGTTGCATAATTTATACAAAGCAGTAACTGAAATTTCGGAGTTAATTTCCAAGTTTATTCTCTCACAAAGTGGAAAAGCGGGACAGTTATAAAAGATTCAATGTAAACTGATTCGATTTTCACGACTGTAAAACGCATTTTGGCACTGTTGCTGCTCTCGATGATATTACTTACTACTTAGATAAAGTATCGAACTGTTTATATGTAAAATTTCATAAATAAGATTGCTACTAGATAAAAAATTTTTGCCTGGATAGTTGGTGTAACTAAAGTGACCAGATTTTCTGAACTTCAACCCACGACGCTCTAGAACTAGATATTGGGAGCGTAGGATAAAGGATGTGGGCTTGGACAAATCCAAAAAAAAAATTGAAAAATTTGCAAAAAACAGGAAAAGAAGAGCTAAAGAAACATAAACAATATATTTTACTATTATTTTTTCTTCAGATTGATTCATCCATATTGGTTATATTAGGATGACCATCCTTGGATCATATTCTATGTATAGTAAAAGTTGTGAAGGAGAATTTTCAGAAGATAGTTTTTTAAAATTAAATCTAGTTAATCTTTTTTTTTTTAAATTTTTTAATATAAATAAAAAGCGGGACGTTTTATTCAAAACCGGGACAAAGTCTCAAAAACCGAGACTGACTCGGCTAATCCGGGACGTCTGATTACTTTAGTGTAATTTTTTTTATAGAGAAGCTTTAACGGAAAACCACTGGAGGGATGCAAATAACTGTACTAGTAAAATATTCTGAAACAATTGCAATTTTCTTATTCATCCAAACCATTTATTTAAAACAAGAAAAAAAATCTTTCTCTCTTAAATATTTCAGTTTATTCTGGCATGTTTTTACATAATTCAAAATACGATACTCACCAATTTGTAAATTGATTTGGAGCTTTATTTTATTCATAAATATCAGTAGATTATAAGTGGAAAAAAATTTGTGTATCGAATTTTAAAATAAGAATTAAATATAAATATAATTCGAACAAATAGTATATAAAAAATTTGTTTTTTCTTCTTCTTCTCCATGTTGTTAAAAAATGGCGTAAGTTGAAGTTTAAATATCTCATCACGTTATAAAAGAAAAAAAAGGCATTGGCGGTTTCAATTTTTGAAATTTTCGATATTTAATTTAACTTTTATGCGGTTCTTCTCTAACCGAAATTGCTTATTCGGCTTGATTTTTTTTTTATATAGTTTGGTGCAATCGAATATCCGCCAGAATTTTCATTAGAAAAAAAAAAAAAACAGTTATAGAATCAGAGAAAAAATTATTTTAATTATTAAATGAATTCCGAGTTTTAAAAGATTAGAAGCCGAAAATGTAAAGTAGTAAATTAAAAGTAAAAAATCTTAAGATGCTATGGATAAGTGGTGGTTATCAGAAGGGGCGGCTGCCTCGGGCCTCACGATTTTAGGGGCCTCAATTTATAACTGGATATGTTAGAAAAAAAATATGTTTGTATATTTTTATACTGTTCGAGTGTCAGTGTTTGTCAAAATTTGAAGTTCTCTATCAATGTTCTTCGCTTTTCTTATACACTTATCTCTGTATATATGTCAATTTTGTCTTTTTTTGAAGAGCTTCAAAAATATTAGTTGTCCCGGGCATTGCAGTTTCTCTGGAAGTCCCTGTTGATAAGGTAATAATTATATTAAAAGAAAATCCAGTTAAAAGAAAAAAAAAACTATAATTTGCGAGTAATTTCGATAATTTACCGATTTTAAGTCGGATTACCAAAATATAAATAAATAGTCTAACGAAAAGTAAATTAGATGAGATAGATCAAAATTTAAACAAAAAATTTTATTAGATTTTTTTAGCAGATTTATTGTAAGAAAAAAAAAAAGGATTTACGTAAACATTTTGTCCGTCTGTACGTTTGCAGAATATTTAGAAATTCGTAAAATATTCAAAATTTGTGCAGTCATTCTCTGTATATGTATAAATTATGAATCTTAACTCGCAAAAGACATTACATATAAAGTCATACCTCGACTTACGTCGGTTTTTTTGTTAATAGGAAAAAATAAAAGTTTACTAAAGGCTAGATTTCACAAGCATAAAACACGATGTAAATACGTGGTGTATTGATATTGATGCTAATTTCGCTATATGGCTAGACGCTTTTACGCCGAAGTTCACTCTTGTTCAACTTTCTACGTTACGTACAAGAGTACCTCGATCATTCGTCCAATCGGGGTATGAGCTACTTATTAAAACAGAATTATTTAAAATTTTAAAAATATTATTAGCGACGTTACAGGATTATTTATAGAGTGTCTAGGTCGTTTTTTTAAAGAGTTTATTCGACTTAAATCCGAGTCTTGGAACGAATTAACGACGTAAGGTGAGATATGACTGTACTCCATAATTTAATGCAACCTATTCATGGATAGTTTCTATTTAATCCCCCTCAAAAAATGATTTAAAGTTGTTAGACATCTGATAATTCTTATTGCAATCTTGTATTATTCTTATAATACAAGATATACCTGCCAGAATATAAATATAATAAAACTTATGATAAATTTATTTAAAACGTATTGCAGTAAATACTTTTATGCAAAAATCAACATATTATATTTCTCCCTATTTTGATTTAACAGATATACATTAACGTATATCAATGTATATAGTGCGTAATGGAGTAAAACGGTTAAAGAGTATATTCCATGACTTAACTTGCCTAAAAACAAATAAATTTAATTTTTCGATATGAATGTCTGTCGATCTGTTCAATTGAACCGTCTTACCCCCGTCATGGAGTAAGTGCCGGTTCTCACTTACAGAAAAATCGTCAGGGAAAATAATTAAATATATAGAATATATATTCTTTTTCCGGATGGTTTTCGTCCGTAAAATTCGGTGTGTTCCATCTAATCGGGAAAAGAATTTTAAAAACACCAGCTATTGGAACTTGTCTTCCGACGTCACACGTTCAAAATTATTTCTTGGGTCTTCGTCGTCCTGCCTTCCGTGCTTAAATTTCTCTCCATTCGATGATTGTGTGCGTCACGTATGACGTCGCTCTCGACGATACGCTATTGGTCTAAAATATTCTTTTTCTGGATCGCATTACGGAAAAGTTAAAAGTTGCTCAACTCTATATTGCTTTTCCGGATTATTTTTACGTAGTACTTTTCCGTAAGTGGAAACCGGTCTTAAGACAATTCAATTTATATGATGTCGTAAATAAATATTTTTAAAATCCTTAATTCTACGTGGAGTAACCATTTCAGTACTAAAATGTTCATTTACAAAAATATTTTCTTTAATAAAATTTATAGATTTTTTGCGCAAATATTTATGATTTTTTCAGTATTCTAAAAGATCATTCCTTCCTCACTTTCCTCTACGTTTCTATTAATTTTGACGTATATAAAGGATCCCTTTACAAGATGGCGGCTGTTCGAAATTTAAGAATTTCGACATCCTTTAATTATTTATTGCACAAAATTGATTTTGGAACTTAATATCAAAGGATTTTTTTTTAATGTAAAAATAACGCTGTTTATCGTCAGAAAAATAACGCTGTATACGTTTTCGTAATCTAATTATCAGAAAATATTTCTGTTGTTCGCAATTTTTTAATAATTTATTAACACAAGAAACTGTTATAGCGTAATCTATTATTTGTTACAAGTAAAATATTGTTTTTTTTTTTTTATTATAGAAAATATATTGGCAGCTTTATGAGTAATTTCATTATATTTTATAGATGCCCCAGAAGAAAGTCTCCAGATTGGAAGATAATTTTAATCAGAAAGTTTCTCTTTAAACTGTCTTTAATCTCAAAAAAATGATCTTTCAAGCTTTGTAGGAAACATAAATTTCCTCAGAAATATATGAGCCCCATTTAAAAATTATAAAATTACTAAAATTTGATGGAGACGAGTAGAGATATAACTAGTATAATGAAATTTCCGAGCTAATTTGGCGAATCAAACTGTTTTTTGTTCCTCTGAATGGTTTAAAACCGATCAAATGTTAATTTATTACGATGGCTTATCTACTTTTCCAAGCAATTAGCGGAACAAGAGCACGATTTGGATTTTGGGCTAAGCTTAACTGGATCACAAAGTTTTATCGTGACTATTTGTTTGCATTGATCATATACGTAAAACTTCTCCCGAGAGATGAACTTCATTTAGTATTTATACATAAAGCGAAGTAGTATTTTTATTATCTCCCAATTACATAAAAATTAAGCAAATTAGATTCGTAAATAACGAGATAATGGCAAATGCCCGCATCAGGATACGCGCTAGAACATGTGGCAGAAGCTGTTATACAAAACTATATTTAAATTATCTGACGTAAAAATTTACATAATTTTTCCTTCTTTATACTTAACTGATGTAGCTATACCATCTTGCAGAATTGATGATTTTCTGAGGAAACATCTCTAAACTTTCACGCTTATTCCTATTGATCCCATATTAATTTTTCCTCTAGCATCTTTAATATTGAAAAGAATTACCATCATAATACTATGATTGCAATTTCTGCAAATTTATCACGCAGAATGAGAAGCAATAATAATATATTTGACGTTTAATCTTTATTTTTATCTTTTTTTAACCATTTTCTAACATTTATAAGCATTCAAAATGTGCAATTTATACCACATAATGTTCAAAATCTATGTGAAAATTGATAAAAAAAATTAGTAAAGAGTATATATGTGTATAGATTAATTTTTATATACGCGAATTTATCAGATGGACGAGGGATTCTTTATCTATTTATACTAGAAGAGAACAAACTTTATAAAGTTTCTCTGCTTTACTATAATTTGATTTTTTTTAATATCAAACTTCTCATAAAAGAAACACATTTCAGACTAGTAATCAAGACTGACAATCAATAAAAGAAAATTTCACAAAAATCTTTCGAAAGTAACATCATCAAAAGTATTTTTTTAATGAATCAGAACTCGCATTTTTTCGGTAAACAACTTTGGATGAGATTATTATATTTAACTTTATATCGTTATGGGAATTTTATAGAACGAAGAAGAAGAATATTTTTTTGTTTTCCTCCATTAGTTTCTTTCCAAACTAACCGAGGAAAAGTTTACTTTTTAAAACATTTATAAGTAATTTTTGAACAGAATTTCTCTTTGGTCTAACTCGTTAGATGTAATTATAAGACATTTGTTGATAAAAATGAACGAAATCAATTTTTAAAGATTACTAAAATGAAAAATCTCTGGCATCGATATGTTACACTCTGCAGAAATTTATTACTTATCGTTATTAAAACGAACATAAATGATACATTTTCGAAGTGAAGGAATTATTTTGTTAATGGAATTTTATCAGATATCAAAAGTCATTAAGTAGGACATTTGTTTGATGTATATCGTACAGTTTCGAGAATTATTAAAATTTTTATTTCCGAAAATAATGCAAATTTTCGTGCATTTGTAACTGTAATGACTATAAGTATTAAGCAAATTTAGCTTCACGTATTCTTGTACAAGTTGAAATTTCTGGTAGATTTAATTCTTGGAATTTTTTCCTGTCATATAAAAAATAAAACTATATACATTATATTCTTCCCTGATTGATTTAAGTGAATTTAAGGCAGTTTAAACTCTTTTCTTCCAAGCAAGAGTAATTTACTTGATCTTTCTCTTACATTATACACATTCAGGAATCATCCTGAAGTGATTCATGCTTTTATCCGACAGAAATACGGATTTATAGGAAGTTCTTTTATTTTTTAGTTCGATTATAGAAAATTCTTTTATCCTGTTGTGCTGGACGGAATTTACTATACGGATTTTTTGGTTTTAGTTTCCATGTGGTATGTTTCTTTTATTATCCTGTGAGGTTTTAGTTTCTTATAGCTTTATATTTTCTTCAAATTTTTTTGTTTTAGGCTTTTAGGTTTTGCTGTCATCCTACCTTCTCCTCCTTATCTTCGTTTTTGAATATTTTTATCATAAATTTTTAGAATAATCGTTTCCTACCTAATACGTCGTACATTTTTCATCATTTGCTTTCTTGTTCATTCAGAAGTGTGCAATCCTTTCGAGTTTTTTATAATCCTTTACTTCCCTGCAACATATTTTACCTGTCTAGACCTGAGATTTAATAGCATCGGAAGGCAGTATTAAACCAGCATCAGAAAGCAATATTAAATCATAGGATCCTATAGCCATTATGGAAGACGATATTAAGCCAGCCTACAGCTAAGCTGCTTAAGCCTAGGTCCTATATAGGCCTATATAGCCAGTCATAGCATCCTATAGGATATGGCATGGAAAGCAGTATTAAGTCAGCATGGCTATAGGATGGTATGCTAGCAGTATTAAGCCTATAGGATCCTATAACCAGGCTGACTTAATACTGCATTCCATGCTGGCACATTAAGTCAGCATGGAAGGCAGTATTAAGCATCCTGGCTATAGGATACTACGACTAGCTATAGAATGGCATACTGGTATAATTACTACCTTCCTCACTGACAATATTAAGCCAGCCTGGCTTTAAGATCCTATGATTGGCTATAGGATGGCATTCTGGCAGTATTAAGCCAGCATGAAAGTCAGTATTAAATCATAGGATCCTATAGGCAGGCTGACTTAATACTGCCTTCCTCACTGGCAATATTAAGCCAGCTTGGATATAGGATCCTATGATTGGCTATAAGATGGCATGCATCATAGGATCCTATAGGCAGGCTGACTTAATACTGCCTTCCTCACTGGCAATATTAAGTCAGCTTGGCTATAGGATCCTATGATTGGCTATAAGATGGCATGCTGGCAGTATTAAGCCAGCCTGGCTAGGATCCTATTACCATAGGATTACTATGGATCCCATAGACTTAATACAGCCTTTCGATGCTGTCATCAAGTGTATAGCAATATTTTATTATTAATTATTCGAGTACGAAATCTTCTCCGAATCTCTTATTTCCACTTCACTATCTAGGCCTACTTGGCAGGCTTATAATGGCAAAATATCGAATTAATAGATTTATATCAATCTGTACAAATCTATTTTTTTCTTATAAAAAAGCGATTCTTAAAGTGAGCGAATAAAAAAAACAAGAAGAAATATGTATTCAAACCCTTTCCCAAGTCGGGAGAACAATAAAAGTTATCTGAGACTCAGGCAACGATCCAGAAGTTATAAAAATAGCGAAACTTCGCTTCTCTCTCTCTCTCTCTTTTTTTTCTTCGCGACTGAACTTCAAAAACACGACCAGAACCTCTAATTTGGTATAGGAACACTATTATCACGAAAACAGAAATATCCTAAAGGGGTAGAAACTACTTATATTGCGAATTCGTGTCGCGTAAATGGAAAAGTTAAACTAGAAAAAAAAAAATACCAAATACGGGACACAAATCGGTCTCGTATGTTTGGATTTTGCTCATTTATCACTCTACCTTTCTTTTCTATACCGGAGTCGATTGTGATTGATACTAGAATTGAATAAAAGTCGAAGGAATAGTTCGCTTTAGTTGGAGACTGTAAATATTCGTGGTTCGCTGACGTAATCAGCAGGCAGCTGGCACGTCGTCGCCATGGTAACCCCTCCTGGAACGTTGTTAGAGGAAGAGAGAACTCTAGGGTCACCCTTCCAATCCAGGAATTTCACCAACTAGCTTGACATTGTGTCGTTCTCTGAGGGGGAGCCAAACCGAAGTGATTTGATCGCACATCCTATTTAGGGCCTAGCTAACGTGGGGCCTTTTCCCCTAACAAATGAGTACACGTGCCAATCAGTCGAAGAGAAAGATTAATCACTGTATAGACTATTCTTGCCTCTTCCTTTGTTTAGACGGGGAACAACATTAGGTTTACTACATTAGTAACAAAGTTGTCTCTCGGAATTAACTTAGCCATGCTACTTTATCAACAGTAAGCGATAAATCTCCAGTAATATTTCTTTGATAAATTATTCATAAATCACGTAAATTTATTTTTAAATATCTTCTACAACGTTAAGTAAACATTTCACGTTAGTCACGTCACGATTATCGTGGTAAAAATGCTACATAAATAATTTTTTCGGTTATCGTTACACAATCCTTCAATACTGTTCGATAATTATCAATTTTTGCAACAATAAACATCGTGTTTTAATAAAAAATTCAACATCTAATTACCACAGGTAAAAATGACTTTAAATAAATAATAATTCTCTGTTAAATCATAAAATCTGTAAAGAAAGATTAAAGAACATTCAAGCAAAATACATAGACTACTGCTATCGTGTTATGCTACCCAATTAAATTACTATAGTAGTAAATTATTGTTGGTTGTAAGATGTATTTTCTCATCGTTACAGTAAACAAAATTAATATGTTTAATAATACAATTATCCCATTAAATTATTAACCATAATAAATAATGAAACTACGTAATATGTGACAATGGTGGTTAGCAATACATAAATTTCATAACAAAACTATTATAATAATATCAAAATTATTTTTTATGGTATTATGGTGATGTTTATGCTGTGGTAACGAGTTTTGACCGATTTCGGTGATTAAAATTCGAAGATCTGCAACAAAATCCTTATAAAATTTTGAGGAAAAATAAGATGGAATCGCTTAAAAATTATCTAAAGAATAAATGATATAATCGATATTTTCTGCAATTTATTATCGAAAAATCTTTATTTTTATCCCTTTGGTAATTTATATATGTAATAAAATTAGTCCATCTCCATAAATTATAGTGTACAATCGGAGGAGAGCACATTAGGTAAGGTCAGCTTGCACACACACACACACACACACACACAATGCTTTGTCTATGGAAGAGAGTTGTAATTTAGCAAAATTACTCTCTAGTGTTTGAATAGGACCCGTTTATAGAGCGATTACAGAGTTAACATCCAAAATAGAGAATCTCGTCCTCTTGGGATTATCTTCTCTTCTTCCTCGGGTGCTTTTACCCATTTATTTTAATTAATACTCTCTCCTAATGAATGATTTCTTCGCCAGTATACTAAGCACGACTTAAAAGAGCGTTTAGGCAATCGTTCGTCACGTCTGTGTTATTTTTAACTACATTTACAAAATCAGCTTGCATATATTTCTACTTTGTTACTTTAAAAACCGATCTAAATATACTCAGAATGATAGCAAACTTACCATAAAAAATTTGCATGAAATCTGTTAAAATACTGTTTGCTCATATCAAAATTTTGCTAAGTTTCTTTGGGGCTATCAGATAGGGGGCTGCCTCAGTCCTCACGATTTTAGGAGCCTCAATATGTTAAAAAAATATATATTTTGTACAATTTTATACTGTTGGAGCTTCAGTATTTGTCAAAATTTGAAGTTCTCTATCAATGTTTTCGCTTTTCTTGTACACTTACCATTGTATATTTGCCAATTTTGATTTTTTTGAAGGGCCTGAAAAATATTAGTTGCCCATGGCCTCGCATTTTCTCTGAAAGTCTTTGCATATATATATAATTTTATTTTTTCGACCCCCCAGTATAGTTATTGGAGATCAAAAAATTAAAGATAAATTTTGTTTCATTATTTGTGAGAGTTTTGAGGCGAATTTATAAAAAAAATTTCTTATTTTACATTAATATATTTTAGGAAAATTAATCTTCTTGAATCATTTTAAAAGAAATATATTTATTGAATTTTTTTTTAAATTAATCTAAGAAAAACTATTAAAAAAATCTGACGACAGCATCAGAAGTCAGTATTGAGTCTATGGAAGAGTAATAAGTTTATACTATAAGATCCCATAGACTTAATACTGACTTCCGATGTTTTCGTCATGTTTTTTATAAATAAATTAATTAAGTTACAGTTTAAAGCCCTTCAACCTTATAAAATTTGTGGAAAAAAGTCTCTAAAACTTTCAGAAAAATAAATAAATATATTTAAATAGTGTGTGTGGATGAACAAATTTCGAAGAATATTAAATATTCTCAAAAAATTCCTTCATCCACACACACAGACAAAATAGCATATTCTTAAGAATACATTAAACTCGGAAAGATCTACATCAAGTCAAACGTTTATAAAAAAAAAAAAAGTTAAAAATTTTTGCATTTTTAACCTCGGAAGAAATATTTATGATTATTATAAGCATATTTTTTCCACTGTTTTATCTTCTCCATCAACAAATAAGAAACCACTCCTCCTTCTTAATTCTGCTGTAAATGAGAAACCATTAAAACGGTTTTAAAATGAGATTTATACTTGGAAGACATAGATAAAGGAAAAGCGTTAATGGTTGTGTTGTTCAACTTTGTTCAAACTTCTTTTTTTTCCCTTACTCATTAAATTCTCTTCCTTATTTTTCCTTCTTTTGTGCACTTACCTGTTCAATTGGACTATTTATCACCGTCTTTTTTACGCTTTTTTTTTTTTTAAAGCGAAATTTCTCTTTTATGTTTTCTTATTTTTCGATAAATCGAATGTTTAGTTTTGTAATTTTGGTTTACGTTTATTAATGTTCTCTTTATTTTCCACTGAAGTGATTAAGACGAGGAAGTAATTAAGATCGGATTGTTTTCTATGGAAGTAAAGGAAAAAAAAAATGCTGCTGCTCTTCGATGGTTTGTCTGTATTCCTTCGTTCTTAAGTACTAAATAGAGTAAATTAAGAGTATGCTCATTAAGTATCTGCCTAGAGATAAGTAGAAAAAAGGATTATCTGAAGATAAATATAATAAAAATCGTATTATTGTGTGCTGAGACACGAATGATCTAACTCGTCTTTAAGATGGAAGATTGGAAGGATGTAAAATATATATATAAAAATTCTTACATCCTGTGAAGGAATGGGCGAAAGAATATTCTATTTTCGTGTATAAAAGAATACGAGGATCACAAATCACAGGATGAGACTAAGAAGAGTAAATTGTAATGTTGGTAGAGGAAGATGGAGAGGATTCCTGTGAACCTTCCAAAGGATCTTAGAGGAGATAATCCGAATTGAGAGGAACAAACTTACATTTATTTGATGCATAAGGGTCATTGATTTCGGAACCAGTCTGATAGGCAAAAAAAAAAGGAAATTCCTTTTATTTTATGCCTCTTAAACATATATCGGAAGTATATAAATGATGATGGCATGCAACAAGTGCTTAACGTGTTCAGAATATTCTTTTAGAATTTTTTTTTCTCCTAAAAATCCTAGTTTGAATGGCGGATAACTTGATCCCATTCACCTGTTCCGTTTCTAGACAGAAGTGCAGTTGGTGACGGAATATTACGTCATCGATATTTGTGAACAGAACGGGACAGTTCAATTTTATTAGCGGGTAAGGAAGGGAATGTTTAAAGATGCGTAAACTATTTATAAACTGATAAATGAACGATTGAAGTTGAAGTTTCCTACGGATGAGGTCACAAGAGGCCCGTTTTTAGATTAGAAAGTTCAGAAGTTCAAAGTTATAAACCGAATTTAGTGATGTATCTTTAGCATTCTTCCATTCAGCTGTAGTTGCTCTCGCATGCTATATATTAATATGTTTATAGATGGGACTGTTTTATCATGTTAATGGCTGATTTTAGCATATTTATTAAGCAAACAAGTTGCTTAATCATCGAAGACTATAATCGAGAGCTTTTGATAATCAAATCTCACAAAATTTCGCTCTCAAACACGTTTGAATCGCTTAAAAAACGAGTATAAAAATCTTTGATCGGTTACAAAATCTAAATATTTACACAAGGTAATTTTTAATTATAAATTTCTAAAAGTTTTTATTTATTTATGTAGACGTAATTTAAATATATTAACGATAAAGAAAGAAAGAAAACTGTTCATGGAAAACATGGTTAAAACAGCCTGGCAGCATAAGAAAATAAAAAAATTACCATCGAGACGTAAAAGAATTGTCTTTCATAATTATCTTCCACACTCATAAGTTATAATGATGGGGACGGAAGTCACAAGAGACGAGAAAAAGTAACGGTGCTACATTAGCAACAAAATTCTAACATACTGCTCATTTTAATTGATAAACAAGGCTAAGTGATGAGAGAATTCCCGGTTGCAATCGTCTACGAGCGAGATCATTTCTCTTGCAGTAAACAACGGTTTTCCGATATTTTCTCCTTTCCCTAAGAGGGTTTTTACCTTTACATCTTCAGATAATATTTCACCTTTTACATACATACTTTTGGGTAACATTAAACATAATATCAACTAAAATATTTTTACCTTAAATCAATTTGGTGTGGCACTGTTACGACTTTTCACTCCGTGCAAACAACCTTTTGATTTTGATCCGTTCTCGTGGCACAAAATGCTTTACTATCTCAGTTATTTTATTATATTTTTGATCCGTCTAACTGACGTCATTTTTTAATTTTTAATCGCAGTTTAATTAATAAGTATTTAAAATTTTTGATTTTTGATTTGCTTTCTTTTTTTTTTTTTAAGCTGCCGACACCTATTCATATTTTTGTATAACGGAGATTCCTTTATTCTTGTCGAGATCCAAATCAGCCTGTTCTATTCCTGTTCCATCTCCTCCCATCTTCTTCTTTCTCCAATCGCTCATTTCATTTCTCTCTCTCCATCTGATCAGATATCCCTTTTTGCTTCCTTATTCACTTGCCTTTAATCTTACTCTTTTCTTCCTCTTCCATCAAACTAACTAATTTTTATCACCACTCTAACCGATTCTACTACTCTCCTTTTTATATTTCACTACAGTTCCAATCGTTTACTTTCTTACTTTAATCACTTTTTCCTTTCCTGCCCTTTACTGATATTTTGTCCCATTTTAGTTCTTTTTTTCTTTCTAAATTTTCCTTTCCTGCTTTCTACAGATATTTGTATCATTTACTACTCCTTACAGATATTTGTATCCTCTCCTACTCCTTACAGATATTTGTATCCTCTCTTACTCCTTACAGATATTTGTATCCTTTCCTACTCCTTACAGATATTTTGTCCCATTTTAGTTCTTTTTCTTTCTAAATTTTGCTTTGGTTCGGCATCTCCAATGGCTCTTAAACGTATCCAAATCGAGCTCTTTTATTACTGTGCAGTTCGATTCGACTCGTCTAATCCAAACATCTCGACTATATTCCACTTAATCGAATTATTATTCCACTCGATGGTTCCACCTGGTCATTATTGTTTCCTTTTATTAGCCCATTTAATCTATTTTAACTTCACACACGCATAGATTTTAATTACTGCTTTGTCGCACGATCACTGCTCGATTTTATTCGTAAAAAAATATGTATTCGGACGGAGACGAGCTAGTAGTAGAAAAAGGAAAAAAGGAAAAGAAAAAAAGGGGAAAAGAAGAGGAAGAATTGTGCAATCCATAATCGACAGAGAAGGAAGCAAATTGGAAAAGAAGATGCGACTTTCTCCCGCCATTCCGTTACAGCAGAAGATGCAGACTCTCCAGAAAGGATCCCCATCGACCACAACCGACAAACACCAGCAATGCGCTTGCGCTGTGGACGCTGACAGAACACATGCACGGGTCACAATGGTGAGGGAGGCACGGTCTCTAAATATAGCTTTCTCTCGGAGTAAACTGAGCCCGACTCGACAGATTTGGTTGTGGCACGTGTACTCATTACACTCCCCGTTTATGGAGGGGTATTCGATGCTGTCTGTGCTACCCACCTGCAAGGGCGAAGAGGGGGGTGACGTGCATCCACTTTATTTGGCACGTTATGAACTCAGACACCTGAATGCCAGTAGAGGAGACTCTCCAAGCCCGTCTACTCCTTTAATCCTCCAGACATCCGCTAGCCATTGGCGATTGCTGCATTGCATCACGGGATTTTACCAACAAGTGGACTGCTCCGCATCTCGGATAATGTAAAGACCTTGCTTATGTTTCCAGCCATGTTTGGTATATAACAGCACATGGTATAGAGATTTCGGTAAGTCAGAATCCTTTACAAACTAATATCTAATCTTTTTAACGTCGTTGTGATCACGGGATTTGTCCGCATAATGGACCGCTAGCGCTCGAAAAAAAGTAAGAGGTAGTGGACGCGCAGCAGGAAGAGCAAAACAGAAAAATGATTGACCTCTGTAACCGGAGAAGTGTCGAGAAACAAAACTAGACGCCATTTTCTTAACATCAGTCGAGAGTGATTTGTTAATGTAACAAATAGACGTATTCCGGAATACGTTTTTTACTATCCGCAACAGTAATTTCATTTATAATCTGTCATCCTATTGTAGCTCCGGAGCCAGAGCCGGAGCCTAACCTATTTCAAGCCAGCTCCCCAGCCCTGGTTTCTGGACAGAATGCTGATCTGCGGTGAGAAATGAGTTCTTTACAATATTCCATGGCACCATCGTCAATGGTTGGCACCACATGAGCCTCCTCCCAAACAACCAAAACTACTCTTGCATCAACAGAACATTATGCTCGGTGTTTGGTGAACTGTTCGGGTTATCATGCATTGCAAACTGTTGCTAAGGTCGCTTTTAACATCATTATCTGACTTGGTTGGGAAACACTAAAGCATCCCCCATATTCCCCTGACATTGCACCTTTGGATTACCATTTGTTTTATTCATTAGACAACCATCTGTGAGGGAAACGGTTCCAAATCCTCAATGAAGTGATACACGCACTAGATAACTTCTTTGGTTCATATTCCTCTGAGTTCTACCAAAGTGGGATTCATAGTCTGCTCAAACATTGGAGACAGAACATAGTTGCTAATGGGAACTATCTCTTACTTCATTTTATCATGTTTTTCTTTGTAGTCTAAAAATCCAACAGAATTTTATTAGTTTCTTGATACAAAAACATTAAAACTGGCAATATCATAGATCAAATTTTTGCTTTTCTGAATGGTTCCTTTAAAATATATATAATTTTTTCCTAAATATCTCTGAAAATATTGGTCATAGGTAAATAATTCCACCACGAAAATTGCATAAAAAATTGGAGGAATTAGATTCCGTTAAAAAAATAATACACTTCCATTTGAGAAAACAAAGTTGAAGCACGTGCTGCACAAAAGGATGTGCAGAAAAAAATATTATGACAGATTGTAATTTGGAAGGAAACAGGACACGTGTTTTACAGTTTTCACGTATACCCAGTAGTTTTCAAGAAAAATGCCTGGTTCATAAAAACATGGGCAAGAAATATGCTCTTCTGAATGGTTCCTTTATTACTAGATATCTCCTAAAATGTTGATTGTAGGAAAATAATTCAACCACGAAAATTGCATAAAAAATTGGAAGAATCAGATTCTGTTAGAAAAATAATACACTTCCATTTAAGAAAACAAAGTTGAAGATGTACTGCACAAGAGGATGCACAGAAAAAATATTAAGGAAGGATTGTAATTTGGAAGGAAAATGTAACAGGACACGTGTTTTGCAGTTTTCACATATACCCGATAGTTTTCGATAAAAATGCCTGGTCCACAGAAACTTGGGCAGCCTGTATATGATAATATTGCAAAAAATTAATGTTTTCATGAATAATTTAATAAGAAACAAACTAATTAAAATAAATTATGATGATAATACTATAGAACACCAGAATTTTGGAGATTTAAAAATTGTTGCTATAGCAGCAAAAGTTCAAATATTTTTTATACATAAGTTACATATATAAATATTTTCAATATGACAAACATTAAATTATTTTAACAAATGTTAACATTACCTATTATAATACTATTCATGCTAATAAGTTAAGGTAATATATAAGGAACGAAACTTAACTTATTAGCGTGAATAGTATGTTTGTTATTTTATAATATGTAATGTTAACATTTGTTAAAATAATTTAATGTTTATCATATTGAAAATATTTATATATGTAACTTATGTATAAAAAATGTTGAACTTTTGTTGCTATAGCAATACCTTTTAAATCTCCAGAATTCTGGCGTTCTATAGAACAATTGTATAGTTCGTTGATTTTTGGTAGCTGAGGAGGATTATATGTAATCGAAAGCACTACTACCATATAATAATTCTTTTTTAAATGTGTTTTCCTGCCTTTGAGCTGTTATTTATTTAGTTTTTAACATTTGGCAGTGTGGATTTTTGTAATTATTTGTAATAATACTATATCAGGTGTGTAAATATGAAACCGGAATTTGCCAATAGATGGAGCCACCTGTCAATGTACCTTTTGTCAAACCACGTCATTAGCGCCAATGTTTACTTTTGACATCTGTGAACAACATCCCCAAATCAAAACCATACAGTTTCGCATACAATAACACGTTTTTACCTGTTAAAAATGTCAACTTTTGTGCCTACAAGTTACGATTTTCAAACATCATTGATTTTTTTGTTATCATTTGAAGAAAACTGCTGCAGAATCACATCGAATCTTGTCGAAGCTTACAGTGAGCATGCTCTTGGTAAATCACAATGCTATGAGTGGTTTAATAAATTCAAAAGTGGTGATTTTGACGTAAGAAACGAAGAACGTGGAAGACCACCAAAAAAGTTTGAAGACAGTGAATTGCAAGCATTGTTGGATGAGGATGACGCTCAAACACAAAAACAACTCGTGGAGCAATTGAATGTGTCACGAGAAGCCATCTCCATACGTTTAAAAGCCATGGGAAAGATCCAAAAGCTTGGAAAATGGGTTCTGCATTAGCTGAATGAAAGACAACAAGAGAATCAAAAAACCATTTGCGGAATGCTGCTCGCCATATACAAAAGAAAGTCATTTCTCCATTGAATTGTGACTGCCGATGAAAAATGGATCTTTTTTGACAATCCAAAGTGCAAAAAATCTTGGGTTGATCCAAGACAACCATCGACATCGACTGCAAGGCCAAATCGCTTCGGACGGAAGACAATGCTCAGTGTTTGGTGGGATCAGAAGGGTGTGATTTATTTTGAGCTGCTAAAACCTGGTGAAACTGTAAATACTAATCCTACCAACAACAATTGATTAGTTTGAATCAAGCTTTGCATGAAAAATGACCAGAATATGATAAAAGGCAACACAAAGTGATTTTGCTTCATGATAATGCACCATCACACAAAGCAAACTTTCACATGCGGCTTACTTGCCAGACTTGACCCCATCCGATTTTCACTTATTTGCATCGATGGGGTACAGACTTGCTGAGCAGTGCTTCACTTCCTACGAAAATGTACGAAAATGGCTTGATAACTGGTTTGCCTCAAAA
Organism: Olivierus martensii; assembly: GCA_000484575.1. NCBI lineage: Eukaryota > Metazoa > Arthropoda > Arachnida > Scorpiones > Buthidae > Olivierus > Olivierus martensii. Next base: position 51,680 of record AYEL01079772.1, on the reverse strand, counting down.
GAACAGTTTTTCTGGCATGGCATCTACACATTGCCAGAAAGATGGGGAAAAATGTATAACTAATAATGGGTAATACTTTGAATAAAATATTCTTAACCATTATCATACGATGAACGTGTACTTTTTACTAAAAAATTCCGGTGTCATATTTACACATCTGATAGTTTATTTTATTCAGTTCATTCTTAAATAAGTGATAAGTGTAATAAAGTATACTTCATTTTTTATTTGAAATAAAATCTTTTTATTTAATAGATAAAGAATAAACTGTTCAATCAGTGAAATGACAAAAAACAACAAAACATTGATATAAAAAAATAGAAAGCTAACATGGAAACATTTATGTTATAGTATACTCCAAAGTCAAAGGTTAAATACAGTGAAACCTGTCTAAATTGGACACATTTGGTTTCTTCAAAATGTGTTCAAGTTATAGAGGTGTCCAATGTAACCATTATCATATGATGAACGTGTACTTTTTACTAAAAAATTCCGGTTTCATATTTACATACCTGGTAAGTGAACCTTATAGTATAATTTAAAAATTATTTTTTGGTTTATTTAAACATTTTAATTCATTTATTTTTTTCAAATTATGATATACTATAGTAGAAGCCGCTTATTGGAATCACTTTGAGACCAATCTATTTTGGTAACAATAACCGATTGATAACATTAAGCAGTGATTGTCAAAAAAGCATAATTTTCGATTTTTTTTATTATATAATATATACTATACTTTGCTGTTATATACAGCGTAATCTCGATTCATCGTTTTCATTGGGACTCCCAAAAAAATTATGAATACGAGAAAATGATAGATGTGGGATATAAAAAAATAAAAAAAAAAAATGAAAATTACATTAAAAGATAATGCTATTAATATAATACAAAGCTCTATAACTGATGGATGAACATTTATTGAACTTTATACAGTATATTATGTAATCAACTAAGCGATAAAGTGAAATGATTTATGCTTATGAAAAAGTGAAGTGAAATGATTTACGCTTAATGTTGCCAATTCCAGTTTATGGAAAATCACGAAGTGACTAAGTGAAATGATTTACGCTTAATGTTGCCAATTCCAGTTTATGGAAAATCACAAAGAACTAGATACAATAGAGAAAATTCTTATATCAAAAATAATTTTTAATTTTTTTTTCAATAAAGGATTATAAAGTCGCTAAATCTCTAAATCATCTGCAATTTTAAACTATATATTTCGTCATCAAAAAATTAAAAAAATTAAAAATCGCCAGATCTGGCAATTGTAAGTCCGCGCCAATCATATGGGCAAGATGTGCGGTGAAACCACCTTAATTTTTTTTCAATAAAGGGAATTATAAAGTCGCTAAATCTCTATATCAGCAATTTTAGACTATATATTTTGTCATAAAAAAAAATCATTAAAAATTGCCAGATCTGGCAACAGTAAAGCCGTGCCATTTATAAGGGCAAGACATGCGATAAAACACCTAAAGGCGCCGCGAAGTTTTGAAAAGCAGTCATATTTATCTGTATGAATTTTATTAAATCAAAAACTTACATTGTTCTGATAATTATTAATTAAAAATTATACACAAATCATATCTTTGCATTTAAGTCGAATCTGGTTTATTTAAAATGGAGGACAAGTGTTTATCTTCAGATTTTCTCGTTTTTTGCCTAAATTTCGGTGAAGACAAAGTAATAAATGAACAATTAACAAATTATTTTAAATGGTGGACAAGTGTTTATCTTTGGATTTTCTCATTTTTTGACTAAATTTCAATGAAAACGAAGCAATAAATGAATAATTAACAAATAAAATTGTTTATTTTAATAGATTTAACCAATATTTTAGTATTACCTATGATATTCTTTTAATTTTAAATGTTTAACCAATATTTTAGTATTATCTATGATATTTTTTTAGTTTTAAATGCGGAATTTTATAGCGGTGTATTGATTCTGATGACAGTAACCGAATTTCTGATTACTATAAGCGAAGTTTTCATAATGCATTTTAATATGGATGATTCGGGACCGTTAATTTTTGATAACAATAAACGCTTGATAACAATATTCGCGATTACAATAAGCGGCTTCTACTGTATATAAAAACTGATAATTATTTTTAATAAAAAAATAATATTAATTTATAGTTAAAACTATAAATTAAAATAAAATTTAAAACATTACAACTGAAACTAATAAAAATGCTCAAATATTTAGCATTAGAAGCAGGTTACTATAATTTATTAACTGTAAAAATATTTTCAATCTATATTGGCCTTGCTCAGTTACATTAAATTCAAAAATTAGATTCTTCTATATAATGATGTTAATTATTTATCATATGGAAATTAGAACTATGTTCCATTTTTAAAAATTAGAAAAATTAAAAAAAAGCATTTATTATATATATTATTGAAAATAAATCAGCATTAATATGTTATTCATCTAAATCTAAATTTATAAGAAAATATATTAAAGTTTAAGTTTTAATAACTTCTTTCTAATTCTGAATACTTTATTGTATCTATTTATGGAAAATAGAAGACTTAATATGACTATTAATGACATAAAAATGCTCCTTGTTAACATTTAAAATAACTTGAAATACATATTTAGCAATAAACAATATAACAGCATACAAAGCAATAACTATTCATTATTTAATAAATCTGTATATGAATCAAAGTTTTGCAAGCAGAAAAAGTAAATAATTTATTTGCATTGATTTCAGTAATATTAAAATGGACAAAATAATATCAAAAAATAAATAAATATGCAAAATATGTCACAGTTCATTTCAATATATTAAATACATAAAATCTGAAAGGATTTCAATATGAAAATTTCCACTCTTTCTATTACCTAAAAGAATGCATATTTATTTCACATTGAATCAACTGGCAAAATTATAAATTTAAAAATAGGTTTACTTTCCTAAATAGAAATATTACTACATCTTATAACTTATATTTTACTTGCAAATCAATCTTTGCTATCTTCAATAAGTTTATAAATATAGTTTTTGGAAAATTCCAATAACTAAACAATACAATTGATTAGTACATATTAAGGTCTCTGAAAATAATTTAAGTTAATGAGAATTTTACTCTTATAAATATTGATACATTACTTACTTGAACATAGACTTTTATAATGTGCAAATTTTCCATATATTTTTCTGGAATCCATGGAGTGATATATAAACCTTTAGATACATGAGTCATATTCTGCCAAGGTTCATCATCTATCTGCACTCTAACAGACTTAATGCCATTTGGTGAAAATGTCAAAACTCTAAAATAATTAGATTTAAATTAGAAGAAATTAATCAAATATTAGATTGTAAAATAATAATAAAGATAAATTTGTCGAAATTTTGAAAAACATTTTTGTATAATAGCTTATATGACAATTCAAGAATTCCAAAATTTGCATAAAACTTATATTTAGTCAATATGTATATCAAATTTATGTAAATTCTTATGTAATTATTATAAGAAAATTAAAAATATTATATTATATTCTGAATAATAGTATTTTTATTATATACACAGTAGAAGTATTCATAATACAATGATTTATACAATATGTAACATACCAGCATTATTTACAATAAAATTGTTTCTAATAGTAAACTAACAATATTAAATTATTGATATTATTATTTACTCTTGTAACAGTAGTTTCATGATCACTGTTGCAATATTACCTTATAGAATTATAATATTGTGCTGTAAATTAAATTAACAATTATTTAGAAAATACTTTAGATATTAAAAAATATTTTATGTAAAATAATAGTAAATAAGGATTATATAAGTTGGGTACGAATTGTATAAGAATTTTAAGTTAATAACGAAATGTACATCAGTAATATTGGAATTTAAGAACAGAACAAAGCATTGATCTGTTTATGAAATGCATAAATATTCAATTTAATTTAATTAAAATGGTTTTAGTTTAGATATTATGTTTTTATTATGCATAAATGACAAAATATTATCTCAAATAAATGTTAAGAGTTTTTACAAGGGAAAGTCATTAAATAACAAGAATTTTATTCTAAAGTGAATGGAAAAGTATGCAGAATGAAAAATCTTATTTCGGGACACAAAATGGTTCCTTAGCAATATCCCATATAGGACTTGTGATGATTAAGCAGTATGAATCCATGTAATAGCTCATATATCAGGACCATCCATTGTCAACTTACACAATAGAAGACCACAAAAGTGTTATTTGTTTTTTGTGATCAGAAGGTGTGAATTTTCTGAAATCTAAAGAAGAATGAAGGTCCAGTATGGCAATAGTTGTTTGAATCATGGGAGAGTGTATGAATAGAATAAAAAGATTTATAAATAGAAGACAAAATGTCATTGATGAACATCAGAGTGGGAGACCAGTTAGTGTGATAACTGAGACAGTGAAACAGCAGATTGAGCAGCAAATCCATGACTACAAGTAAGTCAATATTGAAGAAATTGCCATAAAATTCAACATAAGTAACAGCTCTATGTATTATATTATCCATGATAATCTTATATACCCAAGGAAAGTCATGGAAAGTATGTGGAAGTCAAGGATGTCATGGAGTGTGTGTAACAGATGAATCCCAAGGCAGTTGTCTGATGATTATAAGCATGCAAGGCAGACAATTTGTCAGGAGCATTTGGACAGTCATGCTCATGAAGGAAATGTTTTTCTCCATTGAACTGTGAAAGGAGACAAATCTTGGGTACACAATAATAAACCAGAGAGTAAAAGATAACTGATGCAGTGGAAGAATCTGTCATCTCCAGCAAAGAATAAATTCAATACAAGCTCATAATTTCACAGGTTTCTGCTGAGAAAGTCATGCTGACCATCTTTTGGGATGCACATTCAGAAAAAGGGTTAAACTATGATTAGTGCTCAATACAATGATATGCTGGGGAACAAGTTAAAGTCTGTGATATGATTGAAATGCCAGGGGCAATGCATGCTCCATATCATTGCACGTACACTAGGTACTCTGAAATTTGAAATGTTGAAAAATCCACTATATAGTCTGGACTTAGTGCCATCAGACTTTCACTTATTTGGATCTTTGAAAGAACATTTACAGGGTCTGAAGTTCGCAAATGACAATGAAGTAATGGAGGTGGTGCAAAGTTAAAGACCATATCAAATATATTTTTTCTAGAGGGCATCCACAAGTTTGTAGAGAGGTAGATTAAATATATTGTAAAACAGGGAAACTATATCAAAGATATAAGACACAAACAATTTCTATAAGTATTTTTACAAAAAGTTATTAATAAAATTCTTATTTAATGACTTTCTCTTATATTTATTTCTTCATAAATTTATTGCATCTTTTATTATAGGAAGCTATCAATAATTCTACATACCATAATCCATTATGCTATACAAATATATAATTAAATTTATTATCATGCATTAAAAGTTACAACATTACAATTAATTGTTATTAGTCTTAAAGCATAATTATACAAAAATTTTAATATTTTGACTTTACTTAATCAGATTACAATTAAAATTTTTGAAAATGTTCCTTCTGGGAACATTTTCAAAAATTTGTTTTGTTTGTTTATCCCTTTAAGGCATTTAAGTTTCAATTTAAAAGATTGATTAGGAAGTATTATATATAATTAAATTTATTTGATATCCATTTATGTAGTACAGTAAACCTTTGACGAATGTGGGGGTTGTCATTAATACATTGTAAGCACGGCAAAATTGCGTTCCCCAAAGATAACTTCCTATGGAAAAAATGTGTTAGATATAGTTCAAATTAAGAAAGTACAGTCGAACCATGATAACTTGAACCTCTATTACTCGAATTTTTGATAAGTCAAAGCAATTCTCATTTTCTGATTGGCCTTCCAATAATATACATTTGTATTCGTCTCTTTAAGTTGAATTTCTATAAATCAAATTATTCGATATCTTGAAACTTAATTTATGTTCCCAGAAATTTTGTTTATTCTATAACTCGAATTTAAATTTGTTAGATACGATAATTACAGATTATGTATTAATTTTTTATTTTTGTATGACCAGTTGTCATTAGGAGAATTTGATTTCGAATAAACTGTGCTGCGTTCATCATACTGTAATTGCCAAATTGTTAAAAGTAACCAATATAACCTGACATTCAGATGCACTTTGACTGGCATCACTGATCTGACTGTTCTAACTTAATTTTTATGTAATACAATTTTGTTTAGTTCTAATTAAAGTTCTTATACTGTATTGGTCTCTTAATTAAGAGTATCTCATGAAAAACAACAGGAAAGTCTATTTTTTATCTTATAAACGGTACAATTGTCGCCTTATCGAAGCACGGCGAAAGTGGTACAAATCGAAAGGGGGGCTGAAACATGCAAAAAATCCCTAGTGAACCAAGGGTCAAAGATCAAATGTTTACGAGATAGAGACTTGCAAAGTTCCATTTATTGCAAATGGCGCGTGTGGTTTGGCATTGTGCCTGGCCCCACTGCGATCTGCAATGCGACGCATCCCGTTCCCGTGCTCCACTACCTATGCCGCCTAGATCTCTCTGTATCCCTTAAACGTTTGACCTTTGACCCCTGGTCCATTAGGGATTTTTTGTGTGTTTCAGCCCCCTTTTGATGTGTACCACTTTTGCCGTGCTTTGGTAAGGCGACAATTGTACCCTTATAAACACTGTCAATCCATTGCCCGATGATATAATCAGTAGGAGAGTCAATAAAATCAATTTTTTTTCCCTAAAAATGTTAACAATAAGCGCACAAACAAAAACTATATTTTTTACCCTAATAACACACAATTTTTTATACTACATTTTTTATTATTCCTAATTTGGGTACAGATTTCATTAAAATCACCCCTAAGAACAGATAAAATTACTGGTGTATAAAAATACTACATGTATGGAAGCACATATGGTGCTTCTACATAGGCCTACAATATTATTATACGACAATCATTTGCAGTATATTGGCAAATTTAAAAGCATTTCTATAACTCAAATTTTTGATAAGTCAAAATTATTTTAACATCCCTTGATGATTCGAGTTATTGAGGTTCAACTATATATATATTTTAAACAAATCTAAATATTATTGTAATTAAAAAGGGAAAATGAAACAACTGTTAATTAAAAGGATTTTTATTAGTGCTTAATAAGTACGTACATGATACAATTATTTTTTAAAAAGCTGGTGATTTTTGCTTGGGACAATGACTGACACAACTCTTTAAAAGTTTCGCAGTAAGAAGCACAGAGATTTTTAATGCCTCTCATAAAGTGTTCTTATGCTCAATTTGTTTATAGCTTGTCTTCTCGCAAGTGATGAAACACATGTACCATTTTTCAACCTATCTAAAATTTCAATTTTCTGAGATAATGTCAAAACTTTGCATCTTTTTTGCTGCTTTATCGTCTTCATTCTTCCTCTTAGATGTCATACTGAATTTTTGAAATTAAAAGAAATACAAATGCCAAAGGAGAATAGGATAAACACCGATAAATACGTGATTATAGCTCCATTAACGTAAGTGAAATGATAGCAACTCTACCTAGGTCACTCGAGTAGTGGGCAGTGACAAGCAGGATTGCCAGATGCCCACATGGGTATTGTTGCAGATACCCATATGCTCATCAGCGTACCACGTATAAATGAAATTCTAGCATTAGACAAATTAAATGGAAACAATTAAGATATCGCATATATGCAAAATCACATTCTGCAAATCTATGCTCGGCAAGGATTTATTGTATTGTACTTCACTGTTTTATCAATTCATTAAATTATTTATATGCTTGATTAAAGCACAATATGGTTTTATTCTAGTAAAAAAAAATGTTTATTTTTAAACAAAAATTACCTTATATGAGATGATTTTTTAATGCGTGAAAGAGGTTCAATAGAAGGCATTCCATAAAGGGCATGCTTAGGATTTGTTATTAAAATTACTGGCCATTCATTGAGGTTTTGATCTATAAATGAAAATATTCCATGATCTATTGCTGCCAATCGATACCTAATAAAAGAAAGTATCATCATTAGAATTATTTAAACAAACATAATAAATTATGCAAATATCAAATAAAATTTATAATAAAAACTAATTATTATTGTTTTTGTGATTAAAGTTTCATACACTGAATTTTAATATACAGTAAGTTCCCAATTTATGGAATTTCAACTTATGTATGTTTCATTATTGTAACTTATTACAAATACACAAGTCTCTCTATTTTTGTTGGATTTCCATAAAATGTCAATGAAAATTTCATTAAACAATTTACTTTTTTGCAGAAATATCACTTATAACTTTAAATGTTATTATCAATATTCATATATTTCATTTGGCCATTTCATTTTCTAATGTGTCCAATCACATATATTGAATCAAAATCTTTCATTCTTTAATTAAATATTTATATGATTGTCACTTTGGATTTTTATTCATTGTTCTTTTCAATCATTCAATAAATTATTGAGTAAAATTTTTCCTAATAATTGTACTTCACATGTATGTTACCTATTACCTACATTAATATAAATCAAATGGTGCCTAGATAATTTATTTTAGATATCTAATAAATCAAATGCTGCCTAAATCGGCAGCTAGCAGCTAAAAAATTAAAGAATAAACTAGATAAATATTTATTTACTATTTTACTTTAATCAATATTTGACTGGGAAATTAATTGTAAAGTTATTTGAAGCACATCATTTGAATTTACCTAAAAGCATATAAAAAAATTAAAGCATCACTGAAATCACAGAGATTAATTGTGATAATGTTAAGATGTAAAATAATAGAAGAAACTTACTTAACAAATTTTTTTACAAAATTCAAAGTATTTTATTTATTGGATAATTTTATATTTAACCTAAATTCAGAAAAAAATATTATCAAATTAAAAATTTTTATTAAAAAATTAAAAATTTCATCTATTGTATATCTTATAGCAATAAATGTTTATGATTAAATTGTATATTAGATGTTTTAATTTTTTATTCTTCAGTTTAGTTTCATGGCAAAATTACATCAATAAAGTCTATATACTGACTAAGAAGAAAAATATAAATTATTATTAAGAAATTAAAGTTTTCTAGCAAATGTATTAATAAAAAGGTGAATTTATTTTTTATTTTTTTATTCAAATATATTTCATTTGCTGTGCTAATACATTGAAGGATGGGGCCACACACCCCTCTTGAAAAATTATCTGGGATTTGATCTTGGATTTTTCAAATAATATTTTCCCATTGAATAGTCAGAATAGCAATCATTTGTTTTTTCCTTAATATTTTTAAAAATGTTAGTAATATGGAAAAAGTGCTAACATTAAGACATTTCAAAAAAAAGAGCAGAATTTTGTTACATTGAAAAAAGTTATACATTCCTATTTAGAAAAAAAAATATTCTAGTATGCATTGCACAAGCAGATCTACAAAGAAAATTTTTAATTATGGATTTTATTTTAAAAAGAAAAAGAATAGTAATGTATTTTTCAGTTTTTCCTAATTTACATTCTTTTGAAGAAAGAGCCTGCTCTATAGGACTGAGCACTTTTAGATACTCTTCCAAAAAATTAAAGCTATGTATAAGAACAGATGGTGATTATATAAAGTTTAAATATTTATTTAATTTTAATTTTTTTTATTTTTATTGTTTTCACTTGAAGTGGTCTTTAAATAAATTTATAAAAATTATATCTTACCTTCTTTTATCTTTCCAATCTGCAAGTTCAAGTTCTAAAGAACCTGTTGATTGAAGTGTATACATTATGGGAACCATACCACCTAAAGTATGAAGATGACCACATAAATATGGTCCAGAATCCCTAAAATAAATTATGATTAGCAATAAACAAATTTAAAGTTAAAATTTAAGTAATTTATTATATAGAAAACCTCATTAATTCTCTTGCTCCTGGATGGGGTGCAGCTATAGTTGATGTTGGATAATGCCCAAACCAAATAGTCATATTGCTATTTCTGCTAAGTTCTTCCATTTTTTGCAATTTTTTAAATTCATCCTAAAGTTAATATTTTAAAATTATTTTTATTAATTATAAAGAATATATAAAAGAATGATTCATTTGATTAATATTTAAATGAATTAAAAAATGTTTGCTCTACTTCATAATTCTGGAAATAATGATAATTTTTCATAGAATAAAATGAATCAGAATTGTTTTTGAATATTACATCACAAGTAGCTATGTCTTGACTCATGTCCGACATAGCACTTTGACCTGGAGATACTACGTGCCTCCATTGATGTACTATAACATAATAATAATAATAATAAACAACTTTCGCGCCAATTTTCGAGAACGTAACCCCCGCAAATGTTGAGGCCCTACTGTATTTATATTCCTATATAATTGAATTATATAGGAATATAAATATCTTGTTAAAAATTTACAATAGAGCTTTTCATTTTTGTCTGTAATACTTATACACTATATTAGTTCTACAATAATACATTATATCTTAATATAATAACTATAAATACATGTAATATTTGCTTAAAAAAATTTTTGATGTTTAGATTTATTCAATAATATTCTGAATTATAATCCATTGTCCAACCTTTTTTTGGCCCGCGGACCGGTAAACTTTGTGAAAAAAATTTTGCGAACTGGTGGATTTTTTAACAAAAAATTTAATTCGAACATTCCCGAACATTATGCATTATAGAAATTTAATTATGCATTATAGGAATATTGTCTTCAGTGCCATGCTAATCATAAATTACTTAAATTTTAAATTAGTTAAAAATATTTTTATTTCGTAATTTTATAAATTAATATTTTTTTGGTTTTGAATAAAAAATTTTTTAATGTGGACAGGTAAAAATTCTTTGTGGACCAGCAGTTCAGAAACACTGCATTAAATAATATCCATATTAATTTTTTATATCATATTTCACATTTTTAACATACCTGGTTTAATTGTTTCTAAAGGTACAAATATATCAATTGGTAGAAGTTCACATAAGGGACTTTTAGGAGGAATATTTACTTTATCTGGCTTATTCAAAGAATTACTTGATCCTGCAGATAAAGTTTGAGATAGAGTTGACTGTTTTTGTATTTGATTCATTGGTATTTTTTGAGGAGTACTATAATATAAAAAATAAAATAAAATTTATAAATTTATCCCGATTTTAATATTAAAAAAATATTTTATTTTAAAATCACCTTGGAAATTCTAATTTTGATACTCCAGAAGAAGGTAAACTTTGTTTCAAAAGTTGTCCAAGAACATCTAATGAATCAAGAGATTTACTAGGGATATTTTTTTTCACTGCATCATCTTCAATTTCATATTGTGTCTTTTCTGTTTAAAATTTAAAGTAATAATTTAAAGTAATATTTAATCTATAATTTGTTGGAATTTTAAAAGAAAAATTATCGAAAAAATTTAATCAGATATAAAATAGTTTAAACATGTCAAAATTCATTCAACATAATCAAAATAATTATACCAAGAAAAATGACAAATTAGTTTAACTATAATAGCAATTATAGTTACATTAATTTATGTCCCAAACTGATTTTTGAAAATATCATATAAGCCACTCAGAAGCCAAACTGATTAACTGTACTTTCTCAATTTTAACATTGAAAAACAGATGAAGCAATTGTGTGCTCAGATAGGTAGTATCAAAGTATTGCTAAAAAAATTAAAAATGAAAAAACTTTACAAAATATATTATGTACAGATGTAATATTTATCTTATGTATATTTATGGCTGTAGATTTGTATATAATGATTAATCTCCTAAAAAACAGAAGCTATAACCACAAAACTTAGCATGATTCCCTGCAATTGTATAACTTAAAAAAATCACTAAATAACCCTATTATTTATAACAATCATTGTTAAACAATTATAAAAAATTAAAAATTTTCATAGAACTTAACAATTTAGTCAATGGATGGGCACTATATGTAGTGTATGTTTTGTGACTAAATTTAATATTAACCCACTATGATGTCATCACTGTGATGTGATGTAACAATAAGTGGCTTCATAATTCTCTCTCTATTTGTGATGTTATGATGATGTAATGCAATGTGACATCATCATGATGTCACATTTCTGTGATGATGATGATGTCATCGTGGCCTAATACTTTGCTTAAATCTATGTTAAAATTGGACATAAAAAGACAATGGACTCCAAATGCTATAATTAATAAATTATACAGCAAAATGATTTTGTTCAAATTCTGGATATCATTACAAGATTCCATGATGTCATCATGACAAAACAAATAGATGACATCAAGTAATTACACCAATAGTGTCATCATGATATAATATTGATAACTGATCTTGCAATTTTATACTTTAATAAATTCAGAAAGAATAAATAATTTCTACCAGTTATAATTCAATTAATCTGATGATAGTATAACATTTCAATAAACATGAAGTTTAAAATCAATGCATAAAATAATTTTCCAATTAAAAAAAAAATTCATACTGAAATACTTCTTACTTTAGATAAATTATAAAATATACAGCATTACTAGCAAGTATAAAGTTTTTTATTATGGTATAACGTTTTCGGATCAGTTCACGATCCCTCTTCAGTACCATTCACTTGCTAGTAGTGCTGTATCTTTTATAATTTGGTTTAAAGCAAGTAGTTTCTTATAATGTTACTTTAGATATTTAATAAAAGTAAACAACAAGCCAAATAAGTAAGAAAAATCGTTTATTTAGAAACATTTTTGAATAAATGATTTATTTTACTTATTTAGCTTGTTGTTTAATTTAAAAAAATTCTTCCTAGGGACAGACAATATAATGAAGATCAATAAAATGATCAATTTTTCAGTAAGAATAGTACTTTTTTCAATGTTTAATTTTGTAACATCAAAGTATTACAAATTTCAATATTCCTCCAAGTAAATCTTTTTCAAATTTAAGAATAGAAATACATTTATAGATTCATAAGTTCATGAACTTTCTGGAAATTATGAGAGTTGTATTAAAGAACAACTGAATGATTGACACTGTAGAAAAAAATCAACACTTAAAAACAAAGCACTAATTGAAGTTAAATGTTTATCATTATTTTTTGAACTTATTAAAAAATGCTTTCGATCTTTCAAAGATATTTTCAGTTTTCTATTCTCAGAATACAATAATTTCTATCTCAACCCAGAATTGAACTGGGCTGAGGCAATTTTTTTCTTTAGATAAATTTAATTAAAAATTATAAATTAATTATTGATTCATAGATGGTGCCACTCTCTGTATACACATTAGTGTATTTATTAATTACAAGATAGTGCTAACATTAGTTTAAATCTTTTCAAAAATTATTAAAATTTCCATTAAAAACATCAAGGGATTAATTTAGCAAAGTTTGATTCTATTTGGATATTTCCCTTGAAGTTTGATTTATAAAAGTTTATATTAAATATATTTTATTACTTCCATAAAATGCATGCTATTAAAATAATGTACTTCATAAGATAAACTTATATAAGGATAGTTTGTGATATTCCTTAATAGACAGAAATAAAAAACTTTTATAGTACAGTAAGAACCCGCATAACGCTGCTCTATTTAACGCTGTTTCGATATAATGCGGTATTCTTTTGATTTTTATATTTTATTGATTCATTTCGGCGTGGTTTTACAAACTATTATTCTTACATAAATCTGAAATTCCACGAATTTTTTGCTTTGATACTCCTATGCCATCTCGCAATGCGTTTGATATCAGTATAGTACAGCACAGTACATACGAAAATTTGCTGCAGTGAGTTCATATTTATGATCTGTCATCAATGTTATTTTACAGTAATAAAAATAACCAGAGTTCATATTAGCGCAGTACATACGAAAGTCTGCTGCGGTCAGAATTCATATATATGAACAGTCATCATCAATGTTATTTTACAACTAATAAAAATAACAATTATCCCATTTTAGTTTTAACCTGAATGCTGCCAATTTGAATTATAGTTCCTTGAAGTTAGAACGCTTTTCTTTCATCAATATTTTTTATTGTTTATATTTTACTGCAATCTGATTACTACCTTTGTTCTTAAAAAACTTTTTATTTTCTAATTTTAAGAATATTTTTCATGAATGATTTATGAATACAAATCGATATTAGCAATAAAAGGTTTTTCATGAATGATTTATGAATATAAATCGATATTAGCAATAAAAAATATCTATAATTAATGTAATACAATATCATGTTACAAAATAAAATTTAAAAAATGCTATGTATATATTTTTTATTTACTTTCCTGTTTCACCTATCCTCATTATTTGTGTGTTAAAATGACCTCGCTTAACGCTGTTTCATTTAGTGCTTTATTTCCTTGGAACGTATACCCCGCGTTAAAAGAGGTCTTACTGTACATTAATTACTTCATAATGAAAACTTCATGACACTAAAAACAATTGAATAGAATTAGCAAAAATATAAACTTAAAATTAATTTAAATATATAGTTCAGTCTCTGTACTCCAACACTTCCAGTAATCCAATACTCTGTGGACAGTTGTGCCACATACTTGTAATTGTCATGTCGACTTGTCGATGTGCAAGAAAGAGAAACTGACGTAAACAAATTGTCAGTCGCTATTTGTTCTTGCTCAGGCTTATAGTTGGACTAATTTTTAAGTTCAGTACACTGATTATTGTAAAATAGTGTTTTTAATATATCAGTATTTGTTATTTATCTTTATATACTGTCACAAATCAGAAAAAGTGAAAAACGAAAACATAAGACATTGACTGTAGTCGAAAAGGCAGAAATAGTTAAGAAACTTGATTTTGGAAGAAAAGTTTAGTGATTTGGCTTCATTTTATGCTATTGAATGAGCCACAATTTATGACATTAAAAAAATCAGGATAAAACTGGTTTGTGAAAGATTTGAACAGCAAGAGCAGTGACAGGAAAGTCTTAATTAACAGAGAGTATTCTTTTGTGTAATTCCATTTTTTTCATTGAACATTCAATAATCCAACAAATCTCTGAAATCTGACAAGCCCCAGAACCGTATGTGTCAGATCAGGGAGATCCTAATGTAAATTATTTTAAAATTTGACAACAACTGAAAATGAGATGTCTCGAATAGGGAAAGAAAATAATGATAAACGCAAGAATATCATTGTGTGCATTATGTTTAAATTTTTAGCAGTTGATCAGCAGTTGTTGTATGTTTTAAATTTTTAGCAGTTGATTTTTAGCATATTGATACTCTTATCAAGAACTTTTCACAGTTTATAATAATCATTTCATATCAGAAACAGAAACTGTATTTCTCAGTTCAGATTTTTCATATCATTTGTCAATGTTTTTTTTAAATACAAAACTGAGGCAGTAGATACAATGCTTTTTCAAATAAAAAAAAATTATTACATTATTTGAAAAAACATTGCATCTACTGCCTCAGTTTTGTATTTATATTTTTCATTTGATTTATTTATGAGCATGTAAACATACAAAAGTCATTTTCTGACTTCTAATAAAATTGCATTATTAGAACTGGAAGATTTGTTTCAATCCTAACTTTTAAAGCATTTTATATTGGTTCATTGTAAATAACAATACAGATAGCTTTCAACTTATAGCTGCCTCAACTTATTATTAACAATGATGATGTCATTGAAAAATTTTGCAATTGGTCAATGCATTCCCATGAATTTGAGTCCCTTATCTAATGGTCTGATATATAGAAAGCATCCTTTTTCATGCATGGTTCTTTTAGTTTCGAGTTCTTTATGTTTATCAAAATAATATAGTATCTAGTAAAGATCAGTAGTGAGAAATTCCTAAATTTTGAACATTTACAACTTACAACCATTCTGACTTAATGGTGGGATTCAAAACAGAATCCTGTAGTAAATCAAGGACTACCTGTATACAACTTCAAAATTAAATTATACTCCTAAAATATTATATAGTATTTTTAATAAAATATTATGTAATATTTTAAGTGAAAATGTGTTAATACATGAAATAAAAACTGCGTTATAATTTATTATATCATGCATACATTTTTTTTTATTATTATTATTTATATGTATTTTTACAATAATAAAAATATTTTCTTGAATAGATTATTTTAATATAAAATCATTGAAATCAAAGCCAAAACCAAAGTATGTGAAAGAAAATCAAAACACAGAGTTCTTTCTCATCTGATCACTGAGAAGAAACACAATCAGCAAGCCAACCAGGGATCATTGGCATTATAAATCTGTTTCCCTAACAAAACAGAAAATATTGTAATTCACTCTGTATTTATTAACTACAAAGTTTTATTTTCATATCTAAACTGCAAATTTGTATAATTTTCATAAGACTTATTTTGATCAGAAATATTAGGGATGGGTACATTTCCATCGGACAAAATGTCTTATAACAGCATTACTACATCTCTTATGAATCATCAATGTATTTTTGTAATAAATTATATATAACTTTATTAATATCAATCTCATTCTAAAATAATATTTTATAATATGTGAAAATTTCAGAATGATTAGTAGAAAAATGGTTCATAAATTTAAGATTAGGTGTAATGTGTTAGCATGATATTATGAAATGCTGGACCTTCTGAAGTAGCAGATTTACATATAAGCTAGATAAGCTACAACTTAGGGCTTTACAAGGAACCTCATGCTTCACTAAAAAAATATTAAATGCATTTGCCTCTTAAATTTTACAGCTTATGGGTCACAATATATATGCATAAATCTGGCCATGAGTTTCCAGTGTTCTGTTACAACTTTTTCCTTTAATTGGACATTTAATTCAAAGGTTACCATCATTTATTTTTTTTAGTTTTCTTGAAAAAATATCAACTTATATTAGAAATAAGACTATATTCATGTTATTAGACGATATTATGTTAGATTGGACATAGAAGCCATAATGAACATTTGATTCATCCATTATTATTCATTCTGTGGAATGTGTGGACAAAGCCTAGGAGAAAAAAAGAAATCCCAGTAAGAAAAACAACAAAAACCTCACAGGAAAAAATATTTAGTAGCAAGTAAAGATAAAAAAACTGTTATGAATGCTGGAATGTTTTGCAAAAATTCAAAATTTTGAATTAAGGATTATTTTTAAATGTGCTGAATTCTAGAGACTTCCAAATTCTAAAATGCCAGATTTTTAGAGTTTATTGTAAGATCTATTTTATTAGAATTAATAGAAATCAAAATAAGACATATTTATGATTTGATAAGTGAAAGATTGAATCAGATGAAATAGATTGAATGTTAAATTAGGTAACTTTTAAAAATAGTATAAGGCAAAAATAATTTTTAAAAATTTTTGTAAAATGTGTTTATTTATAATAAATTATTTGAATTATATTTACCATTTTACTGTTTCTACATATAATAAGAATAATAAAAATTTTTGATTATTAATACAGGTATCCCTCCTATAACATGGCAGATAGATTCCTAAAAAACACAATGTTGTGTGAAACCATATTATATGAGATCTGGAACCAATACAAAAAGGAGAGTTACATTCTAAAACCAATTAAAAACAAGTAACTTTCTTTAATTCCACATAAGAAACTTTCATGTTATTAATATTTTTAATAAAATTTAACTTAAAGAAAAAAGTACACAGCCTATATAACATTCATTTAAAAATTATATTTTTCTTACCATTGTTTCATTAAAACAAGAACATTTATTTCTTTAACAATATCAATTTCACTTTCTGAACTTTAAAGTTTGTGTATCTTCTGTTCTCTTTACAAAATCTGCAAACTAACCCACTACAATCAGATAGAAAACAATCATTCTTTAACATATACCCAAAAATGTTTATGAATAAAAAAGTTCTCTCTTTCACATTCCTCTATTGAAGAATAAAAGCTTATTTTTTTTATCCAAGGACTGAACTTTTGGAACACAAAATACTCAATGGTCACCAATTAACTCAATTTCAAAATTAATTCAATTAACTAAATTTCAAATCAAAATCGAAAATAGACTGTGTATCGTTTCTCTCACAGCAAACTAGCAAAATTGCATTTAGGAGTAATTTTATCAAAGTATTTCCCAATGATTGCAATTTGTGTGTGTATTGTGTGTCCAGAGTGTAGATTTACAAAAATTAATGAAAATGTTTTGGGTTGTAAGAGAGTAAATGTAATTTTCTAAATGTGTTAAAGTAAAAATCATGTTGTAGAAGTACCATGTTATATGAGGGTTTCTGTAATTTTCAAATTGTATTAGAGTGAAACCATTTTGTAAGAAACAGTATTATAGGAGTGATACCTGCAAAATATTTTCTATGTAAAGATTAGTATTATAATTACTACAAATTATTAGATATTTGTAGATGTACAGAGTATATAGTCATAATATAATAATGATAGGCCAATAACTCAAGTATTTTAAAACTTTCAACTCTAAAAATTAAATCAATTTTGAGAATATATTGAATTAAAAAAACTTACTAATAATTGTAGGTTGTAATGGTTCCAATATACTATCAAAAGACTGTGCTTGATTCATTTGTGTTAAATCTGAAATAATATCATTAGTTGGTTCTGATTTTACAGTAGTGTTCTGTAGCATTGATTGTTCAAAATAATTTGGAAGTGTTGATATAGATGTTGAAAAAATTTCTCCCAAATTAGTTAATGAATCCAGCTTCTCTGAATTTGATATTAGTTGAGGAAGAGATGGTTCAGAAGACTCATTTAAACCTGGAAGAATTTAATAATATAAAAGAAATTTAAAAATAAATTTAATAAACTTCCATGTTGAAGATAATTTGAAAAATGAATAATAATAAATATTCATACTATTCTTTCAAAAATATTCAGAAACTTGTACAATATCAACATACTTTATTTAAAGGCTGGTGAATATGGTTTTACATATCTCTAGACCAGCAGTTCTTAAGGAAATTTTTATAAGGCTGGTAATGTAGCTACAAGAAGTTGCTGGTGGCCACACTGATCTGAAATTTTATGATAAAGTCACAAAATGGCAGTCTGTTAAAGCATTTGCTGGCCATTTGAAAAATTGGATTCAATTGCTGATTCCATGCCTCTAAATTATTCATTAGAAGTTCAGAATCATCCCCTTATAACTATTTTTCATTTTCTGGGTGATGTTTCTAATCCATGATAGTTTCTGAAATGACCACCATAATGTGTAACTTACCAACTCAATAACATAATTAAACCAACTTAGCATAACTATAATGTGATAAAAATTAATTATTTTTATAGTGAGTGGAAATACAAATTTTTTTTATTTAATCATTCAATTTTTATTTACAAAAAAGAGATCATTTTAAAAGTTAACTAAATAATATATATTGATTTGGATTAGTAAAAGTGTGATCACTTTAACTAAACTTAAGAATAAAATCAGAAATCATTAATAAATAGCAGAGCTGGGATTAGGATGTATCAAACAATGCATTTACCAAATAAAAACTGTGAAAGAGAGCAAAAAAAAATATATATATATCATTAAAGGAATATTTGTTAGTTACTAGGGGGTTCAATATTTTTATTTTTTCTCTGGTGCCAAAATTCTGACTCTGATAAATAGGATGAAGTTAAATAAACACATTAAATAGAAATTTAACATAGTTATATCCACAATTTTCTCAAATTTTCTTAAATTTTGTTTTCCATTTACACACAAAAATATTTTCTTTTGTGGCCACATTTGCAAACTACTATTCTAGACACAATTACATTTGCCAGTTTCCTGGATATATTCTCCACTAGATTTAATATAAAAGTGTCTATTATTGCATACCATTCCTATTGCAGTGAAACTAAATATTGAATGCACAGTTCTGGCTTTCCTTAATTAAACATTCTAATTCATCCTATATTTAATGGGGCAGAAGTTGAAATTCTAACAAGGTAGTGGCAAATCTAAAAGCCCTAATAAAAATGCCAAAATTTTAGAAACTAAATTAAATCATTATGTGAAATGTCAAACTTTTACTAATTTATTTTTCAACTTTTTAAGCATTACTAATTAAAAAAGAACACTATTTTAATATTTATATTATACACTTATAACGTATAAAATTAGTTATTAACATATTTTTATTAATATTTTTAATTATGAATTCTTTGTATTATTAAATATAAAAATAATACATAACTATAGCTTCATCATTGCAAGGTTCTCCCTGTGGATGTATTCATAATTGTAAAGTCTTCACCAAGTTACATTTTATTATGTAAATAAAAAACATAAGTAAGAAATCTACAATTCAATGATGAAACTCATTCATTCATACACTGCTTATTGAAATAACACATACAATTAAGCTCCAAAGCAAAATTTATTTGGCTTTGGAGCTTAGTTGTTATAAAGTTTAATTAATAATGTTTTTGGCTTTTTTAACTTTCTTCAATTGACAAACAAGAATTATATTTAAAAAATTAATAGAAAAAGAACATATAAGTGCTTTAGAATAATGATGCATATGCCTATAGATTATGTAACAAATTTTCAGGAAGTGCACAGTTTTTTGCTCATCATAATTCATATCTATTGTATGAGGTCCTTATAGTATTATTCATTATGGATAAAAGGGGTACCTATTGATTTTCTTTATCAAAAACAGTGTGCCCAATTAAAAAGGTTTGTGGACTACTACTTCAGAATATAGTAATTTAAATTTAAACTTTAAATTTTTGAATTCTTATATTATAGAACTGCATATATCTGCTCCACAATGTTACTTTTCTCTTTGTTATTAACATGATTTTTTTTCTGGGGAACCAAACAAAGAAATGTAACTATAAAAAGCATGTATAAAGAGTGCATGGCAAAAATATTGCAAAAAGAAAGCTTTATGCACTGAAATATATAAGTATAAAAGACAATATTATATCATTTTACAATAGAGATAAGGAAGTGCAAAGTAAAATGTTATAAAAGTTATATATATAAATGCTCATAAACAGCATCTATAAAAGTTGCTACAGTAATACATAGCAGAAGTAACAATGCATAGTGGATATATGCAATTCTACAATCAATATAAGAACTCAAAAAATTTAAAGCATAAATTTAAATTACCATATTCTAAAGTGCTACAGTATATGTTGTGATTCTGTTAATTTTTAGTCTACTTTCCAAAGGAAATGGAAGTTTATAAAAAAAAGCTCATGTCTGTTGTCTGTGTTTGTCACTCACTGATAACTTTTATATTATTTAGCATATTTCCATGAAAATTAGTAGTGATGCATTACCATTAATGATCACTTCAAAGATGCATAAATCCTTCTGGATTACACTTAATTTTTATCAAAATTTTATTTTATATTTTTGACAATAGATGATGCTAAGTGTTATCAGTGTCAGGGCAACATACGGCTTACCCTTATTGTCAATATCTATCATAATAACATC
Organism: Olivierus martensii; assembly: GCA_000484575.1. Lineage (NCBI taxonomy): Eukaryota > Metazoa > Arthropoda > Arachnida > Scorpiones > Buthidae > Olivierus > Olivierus martensii. The sequence goes on along the minus strand of AYEL01079772.1, from coordinate 30,253 downwards.
ACTGATTATCTATTAGTGTTGAACATAATTGTCAAGTAACAACTGTATTGATGTATTCTTCATCTATTTCTCAGTATTTTATCAACTGCTTTAGTTTATTAACTAGATACTCACTAATAGACCTGTGAGGAAGTTAACTTTGACCTATCCTATTTTTATTTTATTATGCACTCTATTATTTATTTATCGTTATTGGTAAGATTTGATAAAACTAGCACACCTTGTCATGTCCAGTCGCTCCTGGCCTGCTCACTGAGAGTGCGTGCGGCCATCTGGCGGGAGGCAAAATGTTTACTCCTTTCTCCCTATTTTTGTTCCTCTTTCTACAGGGTTTTCTCAGGTTTTCGTTCTATCTCCTACTCTCCTCTATTGCCTTCCTCCCCTTTTCCTCAGCCTAGCAAGCAATTTTTGTCATCTGATAAATTCTGTTGTGTCTTCCATGGGACTCGAAGCCAGGTCCTCTCCGTCCGTAGGCCACTTCCATACGGACTACGCTATGCGTTCATTCTACCAGAAACTCTTCGGAAGTCGTATTTGGCTCATTTGCGTGCCTGCTTCCACTGCGCATGCGCATTTCTTGGCTACGTCGGCGAGAGCCTACTGCGCATGACGGCCGACTTTGTCTCGTTTTGCAAATTTGTTTTTTACGGGGCCTGCGGCCTCGTCGAAAGTTAGGAAGGGGGCCGATGGAAGGTTCTCGCTGGGCGGACCTCCGTGGGAGCGCACTGACATGCGCTACCCAGCTCGACCCTGTCCGAGCATTAGTGAAGACAAATAATATATACATCACTCATGCCATAATTTTTTTTGCAGGAAGTGTTTGACAAAACTAAGCAGATTTAAAGAGAGCCCTATGGAACTAGACCAGCAAGTCCCCTGGGTTCAACAACTTTTAAAGAGTTTCCGTGTCACGCGATGCCACGCTTCTCTATTGGTGACGGCGCCTGGCTAACGGAAAACGCGATGACGCGACGCGACAGCTGGCTAATGGAAAAGAACCGCCCTCTCTCAAACTGGGCAGAAACAGCCTATTTTCGACGGTCGAAATTCCTAGAAAAAGTCGGTTCCGGGGTCCACCCTCTCTCAAACTGGGCAGAAACAGCCTGTTTTCGACAGTCGAAATTCCTAGAAAAAGCCGGTTGCGGGGGTCCGAAGGAAACCTAGCAAAAACAGCTCGCCGAGAGAAAAAGAAAAAGAAATGCCGCATTTCGGTCCTCAGGTTAGATATTGGCGTTTTTCCGTTCTCGAGCAATCCGTCAGTTTCGACGCGATCGTTCAGGCGGCGCGGCGCTGGACTCTAACCACGTATTCGGCCGCGACAAGGTAGGTCTAGTCATTTCGAATCTTACCGAAAAACATCTATTATGGCGTTAAATTTTATTAATAAAAAGGTACTTATATATGCTTAAAATATTGCTCATAAAATTTCATTTGGCCAAAATTTAAATTTTAAAAAACATTATCTAGAGCCGAATTAAAATTAATGAAAACTTACTTTAATTCAGCACTATTTTGCAGTTCAGCACTCTTATAGAATTGGGAACAAACGTTTTCGGTATTTTCATACTCTCTTCAGGCTCTAGAAATACTATTATACTCTTGGTCCAAGAGTATAATAGTATTTACTTTATAGTGTTATAAGAGTGTAGAAATACTATTATACTCTTGGTCCAAGAGTATAATAGTATTTACTTTATAGTGTTATATTATAGTATTTACTTTATAGTGTTATAAGAGTGTTTACTTTAGCTATCATGTATAGCTCCGAAGAAGCTGATTTACGAAAAGAAGTAGAATATATCATAAATAAAGGGGAAAATCACGGGTATACAAGACCGTTCATAAAAAGCATATACAGAGTTGTGAAGAAGAGCATCAGTGATTCAACCAATAATAATATACCCAGACCGTATGTTAATGACGAAGAAGATCCACCGATAGGCTACCTCCCTGTACCGTATAGAATGAGCAATTACCAGACCGTTAAGAAGATAACGTTACCAGCACGCTGACAAGCTGAAAATAATGCTTTGCTCATTCCGGTAAACTTGTCGGCGCCAGCGCCGACAAGCTTCCTGCGCAAACAAGTTTGAACAAGCTTCCATTGTGTACAGTTACTATTGTTAAGGCTGACACATTCTTCTCGCTGGTCAGCGCCTGTTGCTGCTGGTAACCAGCAAGCAGGTTACCTGCTTTCTTTGTGTTCCTACCCTTTCTCCTTTTCCTCAGCCTAGCAAGCAATTTTTGTCATTTGATAAATTCTGCTGTTGTGTCTTCCATGGGACTCGAAGCCAGGTCCTCTCCGTTCGTAGTCCACTTCCATACGGACTACGCTATGCGTTCATTCTACAGAAACTCTTCGGAAGTCGTATTTGGCTCGTTTGCGCGCCTGCTTCCACGGCGCATGCGCATTCCTTGGCTACGTCGGCGAGAGCGTATTGCGCATGACGACCGACTTTGTCTCGTTTTGCATTTGTTTTTTACGGGGCCTACGGCCTCGTCGAAAGTTAGGAAGGGGGCCGATGGTAGGTTCTCGCTGGGCGGACCTCCGTGGGAGCGCGCTGCCCAGCTCGACCCTGTCCTCACTGACGCTCGGACGAATAATATATACATCACTCATGCCATAATTTTTTCTGCAGGAAGTGTTTGACGAAACTAAGTAACCTCCGTGGGAGCGCGCTGACGCGCGCTGCCCAGCTTGACCCTGTCCTCGCTGACGCTCAGACGAATAATGTATACATCACTCATGCCATAATTTTTTTTGCAGGAAGTGTTTGACGAAACTAAGCAGATTTAAAGAGAGCCCTGTGGAACCAGACAAAAAGTTGTTGAACCCAGGGAACTTGCTGAAGAGTTTCCGCGCCACGCGACGCCGCGCTTCTCTATTGGCAACGGCGCCTGGCTAACGGAAAACGCGACGCGACGGCCGGCTAACGGAAAAGAACCGCCCTCTCTCAAACTGGGCAGAAACAACCTGTTTTCGACGGTCGAAATTCCTAGAAAAAGCCGGTTCCGGGGGTCCGAAAGAAACCTAGCAAAAACGGTTTATGTTTATAGTTGTTAGATTGTTTGTTTGAAGTTAGAATAGTATTTAAGTTAGAACGTAGGAAAAAGACCTGAACTCAGGCAGAACTCTGGAATTTGCAGAGTCGCTAACCGTTAGGCTTAGTTATAATTAATAGTATTGCATTTGTTCTAATCCGCGACTTTGCAGGCCATTCTTCCAACATAAAAAAACAGCAGCTCAAAATTTCTGTTTGAACTGCTGTTTTTTTTTATACCACTGGATACCATATTACTATATTTATTAAAAATTAGTCTTTTTAATTGTTGATCAAAAAGGAATTTTACACAAAGGTGCTATTGTCTTTACGAAATGTTGAAAACCTTCATGATCCACAATTCTAAATGGCTTATTGTCTTTACAAACCATGAATATAAGAGACTGATTTATTTTCTGTTGATCCTCCTGATTTGAACTCCTCAATGCTCCTAAATGTCTCAGAAATTTTTCTGTTTTACTGGGAGAGGTTGTGACGACGATGTTTTGTCAGTGTCTTGATAACATTTTTCTTCCTTCTGCAATTCTTCCTGAACTCCAACAACTTGTGGATGTTTGCTTTCAAGATGACACCTTAAATTCATGATATTACCCCTAGTTTACAGTTCTTTTTAACAATATATGCAAGTTGTAGAATTACTTTTATTTTAAGCAAAATATTGCTACAGAAAGCTTTTCAGGGGCATATTTACTGAACTACAAAGATATAGTATAAATACTTTGAAATAAAAAAGAAACCGAAAGTGTTTTAAATATTAATTAAATGATGATAAAGTGTCTCATGTGACAAACTGAGGTACTTAAATCATATTGCCAGATGAATTATTTGATTTTCCTAATGCAACATTAATTAAAATCCTCACCAATTATAAAAAATTCTGTTTATAAAAATATTACATAATATCATTTAACAAACATTATTTCTACTACATAAACAGGAAAAATATCAATACAAAAACATCGATTTTCGATGTTCAACACCACTATTTATACTGACATGACATCATTATGATATTACAAATACAAGTAATTTGTGATGCCATAATGATGTGTGTGCAAGTAATTTGTGTTGTCATAATGGTGATGTCACTCATTGTGGCATCACCATGATGATGTCACTGTGACATTATGCTGTTAAATCAACATTAAAATAGGACACTAAAAGCCAATGAATTCCAAATAATAAATGGAATATTCAGAAAATAGCTGATTTTTAGTTCTTTCTAAAGTTCCAGTTTTAAATGTAATTCTTGTTTGCCAACTGAAGAAGACTGAAAAAGACGAAAATGTTATTAAATTATAGCTTTTTTGCTTGTGCTTTTTCTTTACATAATAAAATATAACCTGCTGAATGCTTATGTATGTTTTTCAATTATGAATTTAGAGTTAATAAACTACAGTATTTCATATTATTAGAGATATATGCAATTTTTTGCATCAGCACCATTTTTCAAATGTTAATGATATGATGCTATCTGTTAGCTATATGAAAACACAATAATTTCTCATTCATCATTTTTTTGGATAGTTTAGGCTGCTATTGATTACTATTCAATGCGATGGCTAATCACAAGAAACAAACCTTAAATACTACTAAATTCTACTACCTCCACCACCGATACAAAACTTCAAGCAATTGCAGACCTTTACAAGAATTCAAAAGTCACTCAACCAAGTTCACTTTAGATCCAACACCGCGTTGTGTCGTTGGCTACATAAGCTTTTAATAAGTAATGACTTACAGTCCCGTGTAGCTTCATTTATGTAAGTTCACATAACAATATCAATTGGATTAGTTTACAGAGTAATTCATTCATGTCATCCTCTTTACAATTTATTTATATATTGAACAAAACATTGAAACAGGATCATTCTTACATTCTCATATCGGATCAGTGGTAAAACTTATTTAGATTAGATGATAATGTCATTAGCCAAAAAAATTCGCCTGGAAGACGGATGTCCGCCTTTAACACGTGATTGCGAAATATTGAGATTGAGAATGTGGAAGTAAGTCAACTCTTAAACTAAAATATAATACGTCAGATAATATTGAAAATAACAATAATAAAAGAGCATAACAAAATAATAAACAGAATAGGTCAGAGTTAACCTCTTCATATCTTTATTATATATATTCTCATATCGGATCAGTGGTAAAACTTATTTAGATTAGATGATAATGTCATTAGCCAAAAAAATTCGCCTGGAAGACGGATGTCCGCCTTTAACACGTGATTGCGAAATATTGAGATTGAGAATGTGGAAGTAAGTCAACTCTTAAACTAAAATATAATACGTCAGATAATATTGAAAATAACAATAATAAAAGAGCATAACAAAATAATAAACAGAATAGGTCAGAGTTAACCTCTTCATATCTTTATTATAATAAATGAATTGGATTTTTACTTTTAATTTACAGAATAGATTTAAACTTAATTCACAATTAATATGAATAAAAATATGGGACAAAGTAGCAACTATGCCACAATCTACAACATAGAACTATATCAACTATATAACTTATCGTCCACAGAATATTGCAATAATGTAGAACTAGTACACAGTGCTATGAAATAGCAATAGTTGATGTAGTTCTATGCTGTATATTTCAGCACAGTTGCTACTGTGCCTCTTTATTTTTTTGAAAATATAACTCTTTGTAAATACAGTAAATACAATCCTGAAATTAGTTATATCCAAGATTAGTAGAGACCAATTTTTATTGAATTAGTATAAAAGATACAGTAATCTTAAATGGTTTGTGTGAATTTCTAAAATACTATTACCAAAAAATATTCAACATTAATTTCCTTAAGAATTTTTTTTAATCATCAAAGGTTTTCTGATCCCCATATTTTTTCCATAACATCATGTGGATTGTGCATCTTTCTTTCATATAACACACTATTATTATTTGTAAAATAACTTTTAAAGTAAGTGTGTTTGAGATAATAGCATTTCCCTCTATAATTCTGAAAAAATACCAATGAAATCATGCAGCAATAAAAAATGCAAACTTAAAACTCATTATCCAATTTAACTAATGTTTCCAATTTAATTTTTTTAAAAATTAGAATTAGTTTTTCAAGTGTTTCCCAACTCTGCCCCAGAGAAACTAATTCAAGAATTAGTTTCTCTTAGGTAGGAGATTCGTCTAAGGGTCATCCCTGTGAAGAACCTGCCCAAGCCTGTGAAGGTGGCTTATCGCACTGCAGATTTTCATATGCAGGATGCAAGCCAAGTTTTGGCTCAACTCCAAGCATTCAATCTGGGGTTCAAGACTGAAAACTGAAGGATCTTGGGTCCTAGTAGGGACGCTAAAGGACAGCGTTTAATTCTAATGGTTGATCTTGCTTCGGCAAAAGTCATCAAAGCAGCCAATTTTAAGGCTTTTTCTGGGGTCGATCAAGGCATCTTTAACCCTTTGCACTCCTAAAAAATATTTTTTTAATGGTCTACCGCTCTAACGTGGCCATTTAAAAAAATTATGATTTTTTTGTTTTTTTGTTTTTTTTGATATAACTTTTTTGCATTTTAATTTTTTGGCGTGAAAAAATTGGATTCTGTCGGAAATATACTGTATTCTGATATCCTTTTTTAGTTTTGGTAAAGAATCAAAAGAATACGAGAAAAAAATACGAAAGCAATTAGGCCTAATTAGCATATGTAAATTTTATGCATTTTTTCAATTTATTCATGATTTTCAGCATCGGATTAAAAAAATGTTTATATACTTACATTCTTGATGATATTCCGGACATCTAATAATACCAAATACTTCATAATTCTAAAAAATTTTTCTAACTAACGAAGACAAATTACGACTGTAATTTGATAGCGCAGAGAGTAATCAGCTACATTGTGTAAACAAACAATCGTATCAAGCGAAACCCAAGTGAAACTTGATACCTTGTAAAAGCAAACAATCGTTTTATCCCTCTTGCCGTAATCCGATACCTCCGTGTAAACAAACAATCGTATTATCCCTCTCGCGGTTGAAATACGGTATTCTACTACACAAATGTTTAAAATAATTGTTTATTAGCCATTTTCCTTCGTATTTTCTTAAAATAATGTGTGATATAAAATAATTGTTTATTAGCCATTTTTGTTCCTATTTTCTTAAATAATTCCGGATTAATAACTTTTTAATTTTATATTTCTTAAAATAATGTGTGGTAAATACATTTTATTTTATAAGAAGTCTCATGAGAATGTCGACTTTGTTGAAAATTTATTTATTTTAATAAATATTGATATAATTTTTATACATACCTATCATTCTGTCATCTGCATGCAGAAAATTTTATTTATGACAACTTCATCCGTTCATGAGGAGGTTGATAATGATAATAATAAAGGTATGTTGGTGATCATTTTAATGATTGGTATTATACCCTTTTCAATGAAAGATGACCTGCCTTATAGAAGATTGCAAAGGTCAATTCATCCAACAGAATAACCGATTTATTCTAACAGAATAATCGAATTCTGTTCTTTATTCTAACAGAATAACCGATTTCTATTTTAAATAAATAGAAAATTTTATTTATGACAACTTCATCCGTTCATGAGGAGGTTGATAACGATAATAATAAAGGTATGTTGGTGATCATGATAATGATTGGTATTATACCCTTTTCAATGAAAGATGACCTGCCTTATACTGTAGATTGCAAAGGTCAATTCATCCAACAGAATAACCGAATTCTGTTCTTTATTCTAACAGAATAACCGATTTCTGTTTCGTTCGTCCAATTGCAGTTTACTTTTTAATCATCGCTAATAATTTGAAATGTTTGTTAACTTTTAAAAATTGCTAAATTAATACTTTACATTTCATGATTATGTTATTAAATATTAAATTAAATTTCTAATTGCTTAAAATTAAATAAATACAACGAATGACGACATCGTCCTTTAGTTTTTTATCAGTAATGGCGGTTAATACAGTTGTTTGTAAGCGAGGAGAAACGTTGTTCAGTCAAGCAATAAATGCTATTTTAAAACGCGAAAATCGAGGAGAAACGTTGTTCAGTCAAGCTAGAAATGCTATTTTAAATGTATATAAATAATTTAAAAAGGCGAAATCTTGCGAAAATGACATATTCAACGAAATTTCACTCGATATTGTTATTTCTGTATCGACAATTTAAAGAATTATAATCGAAGGAAGCAAAACAGCAGACGATGTCCTGGAAATGAAAAACACGCGTTTTATTGTCAACATTTCGAAAGAAAAGGTATTTTAGTATTTATAAAACAAAGATTAAAATATTTTAATGTAATTACTACGTTAAATCAAACGTCAAATCGAAAATGATATTGCAATCCGTTTTACATCATATCGCTTATCGTGAACTCTAACTGAAAAGACTCGTCGATCATCGAATTTGTCCTTGAAAGTTCTTCTTTAGTTGAAAAGGGTATAAGTACAGGTAGGCCTCGATTAGTGCGAATAATTGATTCCACGAATTATCTCACTATTCGAAGTATTAACTATATGTAAAATATGGTAATTGGTTCTTGCTTTGTGAGATTCCGGCCATTAGCTAACCACAGGATAAATAACCACAATACTAACTGTTTAAGAAATATTTATTTTCATATTTTACATCATTGTTCATCATCTAAATTAATAACTTACCAGGAATTGCATCTCATACCATCATTAAACCAACCGCCAAATCGAAACCAAAACAGCAAATCGAAAGAGGAAGTGGAGCACTGCTTTTATGTCGTTTAATCGCATCCATTTTTTTGCTCTAGCGTAATCACTAACCTCTTGTATGTCGATCAATCACATCCATTTTTTGCTGTAGTGTAATCACTAACCTCTTATAGCGGAAGTTGAGTGCCGCTTTTATGTCGCTCAATCACATCCGTTTTTTGTTCTAGCGTAATCACTAACCTCTTCTTCGTTTCCTGTTTTATCATCAAAAGTGTTCTTTCTTTCATCCATTTCGTTACTTTTTAAAAGAGAAAATTCTGTACTATACTGTATGTATATGATAGTAGTTTTAAAAGAGAAAATTCTGTACTATACTGTATGTATACAATAGCAAAACTAAATAATAGCACTGTACAGTAATGTTAAACAGTTAACTCCAGAAAGCCCATCTTTCGGATGTTTCGCTGCAAAGCCAAGTGACTGTTCTTGGACTGCTCCTCATCCGGTTTTACTAATCAAAGCCAAGTGACTGTTCTTGGACTGCTCCTTGTCCAGTTTTACTAATCGAAAATTAACCAAGTGACTGTTCTTGGACTGCTCCTCGTCTGGTTTTATTAACTGAAAATTATGTGACTGTTCATGGACTGCTCCTCGTCCGGTTTTACTAACCGAAAATTAACTATTGTTCTTGGACTGCTCCTTGTCCAGTTTTACTAACCAAAAATTAACGAAATTTGTTAATTGACATCATAAAAGGAGGCAGAGCTTTGTTAGTAAGAATGCTTGTCCGGTTTTACTAACCGAAAATTAACATTAATTTGTTAATTGACATCGTAAAAGGGGATGGACATTTGTTAGTAAGACTGGTCTATGCTTACAACTTAAAAGGAAGCGGAGCTTTGTTAGTAAGACTGGTCTATGCTTACAACTCACGGTTTTACTAACCGAAAATTAACGGTAATTTGTTCATTGACATCATAAAAAGCTCCTCGTTCGGTTTTACTAACCGAAAATTAACATTAATTTGTTAATTGACATCATTAAAGGGACGGACATTTGTTAGTAAGACTGGTCTATGCTTACAACTCGCATTAATTCTAACCGAAAATTAACGGTAATTTGTTAATTAACATCATAAAAGGAGGCCAACTGAAAATTAACAGTAATTTGTTAATTGACATCATAAAAGGAGGTGCATTACTAACCGAAAATTAACATTAATTTGTTAATTGACATCATAAAAGAGAATGGACCCTTATTACTAAGACTGGTCTATGCTTACAACTCGCATTAATCGAATATTTGCTCGTAAAGACTGGTCTATGCTTACAACTCGCATTAATCGAATATTTGCTCGCAGTAACTGACAAACGGTATCATTTTTATAAGTCGCACTAATCGAATATCGCATTATTCGAATGTATCATTTTTATAAGTCGCACTAATTGAATATCGCATTATTCGAACTCACTGGTCTATGCTTACAACTGGCATTAATCGAATATTTGCTCGCACTAACTGAAAAACGATGCAACTCACATTAATCGAATATTTGCTCGCACTAACTGAAAAACGGTGACTCGCATTAAACGAATATTTGCTCGCACTAACTGAAAAACGGTATAAACTCTCATTAATCGAATATTTGCTCGAAACGGTATCATTTTTATAAGTTGCACTAATTGAATATCGCATTATTCAAACTCACACTAACTGAAAAATGGTATCAATTTTATAAGTCGCACTAATCGAAATTAAACGGTATCATTTTTATAAGTCGCACTAATCGAATATCGCATTATTCGAATGTATCATTTTTATAAGTCGCACTAATTGAATATCGCATTATTCGAACTCACTGGTCTATGCTTACAACTGGCATTAATCGAATATTTGCTCGCACTAACTGAAAAACGATGCAACTCACATTAATCGAATATTTGCTCGCACTAACTGAAAAACGGTGACTCGCATTAAACGAATATTTGCTCGCACTAACTGAAAAACGGTATAAACTCTCATTAATCGAATATTTGCTCGTGCTTACAACTCACATTAATTGAATATTTGCTCACACTAACTGAAAAATGTATCATTTTTTTAATGTGCACTAATCGAATATCGCATTATTCGAACTCACACTAATCGAGGCCTATACTAATCGAAATCGCATTATTCGAACTCGCACTAATCGAGGCCTACCTTTACTGAAACTGCTGCGCCTTCAGTATAATTTCACTGCAGATAAACTTTATTTGCTGGAAAGCGATCTTGACAACCATGCACATTTTTTATAGAAGAGAGGGAAAAAAAATCTCCTCAAATATGACGTTCAGGCAAATATTTTAAAATGATTTAAGACAAAAACTGATTAAAGGGAGAAGTTTTTCTCATAGACAGAAAAAAATTAAATAAAATTTTTATAAAAATTATTTTTTAAATCTATAAAAATTATCTGAATTTTGATTCAATATAAGAAAAACTTTCAATATTCAAAAGTGGTAGTAACTTCACACTACTGGAAAGATATTATCTTCTAATAACTGAGAAGGTAAATGTTTATAACTGAAAAGATTGAAATAAATAAAATCACAGTAAAAATATCATGTATATTTTATTATATGTAAATTCGTCTTTTACATGAGATTTAAACATAAAAAGCATGAACTTTAAAAGGTTAAACAATTCATTAGAACATTCAAGATGTTTTCAGATGTTTCAATCACCATCTTCAGATAAATAAATTGGATGCTTTTCAGTTTTAAAAAGAAAGTACTCGATTTATTTAACTGAATATGATCGATTGAAACAGCTGAAAGGCTATTAGTGTTCTAATAAATTGTTTAACGAAGTAAAATGTGTTTTTTACTTTTATTTTGTTCGTTCAAAACAGTACAGCAGTAGGTTATACAGTATTCTAATGTACTGTTTATAATATTCATGATATTGTAAACCTTGTTATTAAATGCATCTCTTAGACAAGAATTTCCTAAATAATAAGTGAGTCTGCGATGGAAACAGTATTATCTCCTTTAATGTCATTTATTTACATTCATTTCAATATTAATCGTATCTATATATGCATTATTGTTTTTTATATAATGTATTATTACTTTTTGCAATTTTTAAGGCTATTTTATATATACATATATATAATTTGGAACATCCAGACCATCGGCATTATTGGATTTTCACTCCCCATGAGAGTTGCTGATGCTTGGATTTTTTTTCTAAACTAGAGCTGACAAGCTGATACTAAGGAAAAGCCTAGGAAAACTAGATTATCCGAGGTGTTTCGATAGCTGGATTAGTGGACTTTCATTGCGTTGGAAAGTTTATTAATCACTGGCCAACTTAATTATGACTGTAATGAACAATTTGCGCTTTATTTTTGTTTCATGAAACACGGATCATCTGGGCTAAACTGTATCAAATACAATGTTCATAAAAAAATAAAAAAGTGTGTAACAGATACTTGTAGAAAGCAGAAAAGTGTAGCATTAAAACACTCAATAATAATCGAAAACTTTAAATGGATAATTGATAAAAACCAAACAAAAAAACAAGTATGTAGAAAGATGTCCTCTAGATGTGCAAAACCAGAGATGAATTCCCGGAGGGCGTCCTGACGTCACTTCCGTGACGTCACAGTGGTCGGTAGGGAAGACTACCCTGCAGGGACTATGATTCACAGTGGTTGATGGGAAAGTGTATCCTGCAGTGGCTATGATGTCTTGCGTGGAGATTTGAATTATGACGTTTTGAAATTATGAAAGTGTTTTAACTTCATGTTTTTTCAAGTTAGGTTTATCGAAATTGTAAAAAAATACTTTATATTAAACTTTGAATATTGTAAATACAGTGGATTCCACTTAATTGGGATAGCCATGTAATTGGGACAAATCTCAAAGAACGAAAACCAAACTAATAAACTAACACATAATTTAAATGCTTAATTGGGACAGTAGCAGAAAAGGAATTTTCAATTTTTGATATATTTTAAGGATTTTTCGAAAGTATGGCAACACTACGTACACTAATACTTGTTATGTGTTTTCTTAAAAATATTCTTATATAAAAATTATAACAGCATTTTATTGTACCTGTAATTTTTCAGGTTAAATTTTTCTACAAGACAATACAGCGTCGTTTCTTTGCACCATATTACTATACATCATCAACACACTGTCGCCGCACTAATATAAACATCCATTCTTTAATAAAATCATAAGTAAATATCGTCGTTGATAAGAAATGCACATCCATTCTTTAGTAAAATTATAAATAAATTATCGTTGATAAATAATACACCAGTACTGTATTCGGCAACACTAGCATGATGAGAATCAGTTATCTATCAGGCAACACTAGCATGATGAGAATCAGTTATCTATCGTCATGAGTCTGGTAAGTATATGTCTACTTAAGAGTCTATCGTTACTGTACGTAGCAATATTCATTTACAGTGTCAATTTTATTTAAAATTTTTAAATCTTGACTAAGATGCCAAGAAATGATTTTACACTTTCGAGTAAAATTGCTTTGCTGGATAAAATTTAAAGCTAGCCATTTAATACAAGCCATCATAGACTTCTGATATAACTGGTGTACCAAAATCTGCCATAGTGCGTCTTCTACAATAAGAAAATCAACTGCGTGAGGAGTGGGCATTACAGAAATTAATTCCAGGAACATTCAAAAGAAAGCGTGATGGAAAGGATCCAGAAGTCGAAGAAGCATTAGATCAATGGATATCTATAGTTAGTGGGCTTGCGTGAATATTAGAGGCCCAGTGTTGAAGAGGAAGTCAGAGAAGATTGGTAAAAGACTAATGATTAGATACCTATTTTAATAAAGTATTAAAATACATACGTAATTATCATTATTTTTTACCTATTATTTATTTACTTATGAATTACTTTTGTCGACTTACTTTTTTGTCCGCTTAATTAGGACAAAATGACTTAGTCCCGACATGTCCCAATTAAGCAGAATCCATTGTAGTTGTTTTTTATGTTTTATTATTTTATAGAAATTATTTAATAAAATAAAAAACATAACAAAAATAATTATTTACCATATAAAAAAAATTAAAATTTATATAAAATAAAAAAAACATAAAAAACAACTATTTATAATATTCAAAGTTTAATGTAAAGTATTTTTTACAATTTCGATAAACCTAACTTGAAAAAACATGAGGTTAAAACACTTTCATTATTTCGAAAAGTCATAACCCAAATCTCCACGCATGACGTCATAGCACTGCAGGATACACTTCCTCACATAGCACTGCATCACTGCATGATACACTTCCTGCATCAACCACTGTGACATCATTGCACCTGCGGGGTAAACGTCCCTACTGACCACTGTGACGTAACTTCCATGATGCCAGTATCCTTCACCAGGAATTCACTTCTGGTTTTGCACAGCTAGAGCGACATCTTACTACTCAAGTAACATCATTAATTCCATTAAAACACTTCAGAAATAATTAGTAAAAATAGTGTAAAAGCCTAAATTCAAATAAAAGAAAAACTATATCTAAAATAGTAATATCCGATAAGAAAAGTTATAATTATTAAAATATTTTCCAAATAAAATTTTAAACATCAGGAGGATTAAAAAGCCATAAAAGTTTGACAGGAAAATAAGGGTGCTTTACTAAAATAAAGTAAGTTCACAGTTCAAAGATCGTAAATCGATTAATCTTAAACTATCAACAGTTGGTAAATGATTCGACTCTGTCCTAAACAGAGCCCATCTAGGACTATTTGTATCTACATAGCTCAATTGCAAATATTGTATTAGAAAACTGATTTGATATCCTGAAATCGCGAAGTTTGCCACAGATTTGGTCGTCCCATAAGTTTATATGTTGTTAAAATTATAAGAACTCTAATAAATCTACTTAATGTAATAAAAAAAAATAGTAAAGAGTTTGTAATCTCTTATTTTGATGTATGAGTTTTGCAGAATAATTTTCTGTTGTTCAGTTATGTTTAACAGTTTAAAACACCAATGCTGGAGCTTCCATCATCTGTCTATTTACCAGAAAACTTGAGCTTTTTGGATTGTTTTGGCTCGAACCTGCAACTTTATTACTCACTATTAGACCATCATAAAAGGATCTATAATATTGAGATCATAAGTTTCAACATGCACGCTGTAGAAGTTTGATAAAGCATAGATGTGCTTCCCAGTAAGCGTACAGCATGATTTTTCTTTTGTGATATTTCGTTTTTCTGATTTATCATAAATACTGTATTGACTAACATATTCATACATTACTTTTAATGCGCTTTACAATTTCATAAATAAATTACGTTTTATTGATAACATTTAACTCTTTAAAACTAGCCAATCACCATCGGGTACACAAAGCGTCACGATGCGCCGCGTTGCCAAGACACATTGCATTGTGTCGCTGGCCTTCTTTCTTCCCAGTAATAAGTAGGAGAGCGACACATTGTGACGCTTTGTGTACTTGATGGTGATTGGCTAGCTTTAAAGGGTTAAAAAAATGTGAACATTGCATTTATATTCAGTTAAGTTATAAATTGTTGAATATAAAATAAAAAAAAGACTTTTCTTGTTAGCATCATCCAGTTCCATATCAAATCTTTTATAATTACCATATCAAATTTTCAAGATTATAAAAAAATAATTTGTTAATAAAATAACAAAATTATTAATTAATAAAACCATTCCTTCAATTTTTTTCTATAATTAGTTTTTAATTTCGCAGTATCTCAGCATCTCTGTCATCTTCAAAATCAAATCTATCTCTTGCACAAGAAAAAAATATTTAGAATTTTGAAAGATATTCTATTCAACAGGTATAGCAAACTTTAAAATATGTAGAAATGGATGAAAAATTTTTTTTGGAACTCAAAAAGAAAATTGTAGCTAGATAAACATTTTATATAATATTTTCGTGAATATGTTCAGGGAATTTTGGAAATCTTTAAAGTACCTACTATGTGAAAATATGATGATATATATAGAAATATGTTTTGTAATTTTTTTTCTTAATTAAACTGTATTGCTTAGGATGTAATCAATTTAACATTCATCATTTTTATGCCATTTAATGAAAGTTAAATAAGTTTAAATCACGTGTAAAAACTCTCTATGAATGTGGATCTAGAAATGCTTTCATAAATAATTTTAGCCAAAATATCTTAATTTGAACGAATTTTAATGAATTCGTGTTTAACATAATTACGTTAAATTCGGATTTTAATTTGTAAACATATATTTTCTCAAGAATCTTTGCAATCGAAAAGTTTGAGCCATACATATAATGTATCAGGTCATTCCAAAAGTAATGTCATTTTCAGCATCAAGTTTTGAAAGGACATAAAAGATAAATCAATTGTTAATTTAATTTAATATATATTCTCCATTTGAATCAATAACATTCTTCCTATGTTGTGAAAGCTTCATAATGACAAGCTGAGACAAGTTTGAACAAGTAACGAATTTTAACTAATCATATTTCATCCAAGAACATGAACTTCATTCATCATTTTGTGATTTTCAAAATTTTAAAACACTTTCTGAAAATCCAAGAACATGAACTTCATTCATCATTTTGTGATTTTCAAAATTTTAAAACACTTTCCGATTTTTATTTATAAGAAAAGGATAATTTAATTTAAATATATTTCGTTTTTAAGGAGAATCTGTTTTTTTAACCTATTTTTATATTTGTAATGTAACTTTAAACATACATTTGCATAATTTTTTATACTTATTTAGATAGTTAGGTGGGTTGTCAAAAGGAGTATCTTCATAAAATCTTAAACTAAGTAAAGACACGTTTATGGATTTTGTATTAATTGAAATTAAGAAGCCAGTAAAATATCAAAATCGTAAAGATTAAACTGATTACACCTAAAAACAATGAGTGTAATCAGTTCTAAGGAATAAGTTTTATTTGTACTGATTGGATTGATGAAAACCTTTTGTTGCACTTCGAATCTTTTTATCAAAATTTCTTAGATACATACTGTCAAGTCAGCAGTCACTCTCAGCTGTTGTTCTTTAAACTTTTTATCGATTAAAGTATCACATTTTCATTCATAAACAGTAAACCAGGTATCGACAACCTCTCAACCTTTTTTTAAAGCTATTTTTAATATTCTAGTAAATTTTAAATTTATATTCAACTTTTACAGAAAAATGAATGTATAACGTCATTCATTCATTAGCATTACGACTGTTTAAGCTTTAAAATCGTTTATACGTATCTTAAATACTATATATTTATATATAAATTATTTAAATGTTCATAATAATTATTATTAAAAAAAAATATTTTATATTTAGCTCATTTTAATATTAAAATTGGTAAAAAGATATAAGATTATTATTGATTTTTCTTCGTCGTTTTTGTCTCTGTTTTGCTTAAAATTTAACTATGTGTATAAACATACAGTATAACATTACGATGAATAATAAGCATTAATTAATTTATGATATAATTACAGGTACTCCTCACTTAACGACGAGTTCGTTCTCACGACTTTGTCGGTAAGCGAGTAACTTGTTCTTATATATTTAAAACAAGTTACTCGCTTAAGTTCTCACGGCTGTAAAGATATTTATATCTTAATTATGCAAAAAATATTTTTCTTCATCAGATTTTTATAACTGCGAATGCAAGAAATTACATGCAATAGAAGTCTTAAGCGACTCATGTGTGCGAAAACCAAATTTTCCGCTTAAAAAAAAGTCGTAAACTCGGACCTAAGTTCGAGCAATCGTTAAACAGGTAGGTGAGGAGTATCATTATTAAATTTAAATAGCTGTTGTTTTTTCAACAACAAATCTTTATAAACAGTAAATAAAACATAATTGCGATTTTACTTAGATTGGAATAAATTTATTAAAAATTAAGAAGTTAAAAAAAAAGTATTTTCCAACTTCAAATTATTTATTATTTTGCTGATTATCTTACGAAACAAAGTTTAAATTCGATTAACATTTTAATTTGTACTGATGTTGATTAAATAACTTATATACATTCTCTAATTGAAAATTTTATTATTATAAGTCTAATAGAGTACGTTCCAAACCTCAACAGCAAGTCATCAATGATTACTCTCTTTTGACGTCATAAATAACTTATTGCTAGTAATGCATAGGAGTGATACTCAACTGCAAATAGTGCTGTACTGTAAGTAAGTTAAATTTTCTTAAAACGTTTGCTAGTAATGTGTAGGAGTGATACTCAACTGCAAATAGTGCTGTACTGTAAGTTAGTTAAATTTTCTTTTCTATGCTTAATGTATGTTCATAAATTTCATTAAGCCATTCTATTTATTAATGTGCATATTTGTACAAGTTGAATTTAAGCATTATTGGATTTATGCAGATTTAGTCTTACATGAAAATTTTTGAAATGAATTTAACTACATAAGTTAGAGACCTACTGTAAATGCAGTAATATTGAATAAACATAATTTATTCTTTATAAGGAAAATTTAAAATTGTTCTTACAAATATTTCATAGAGATAAAAATAAAGAAAACATTAGGTTAAAAACAAAAGTGTACTATATAATATAGTTACTCTAGCAGAAAAACTAAATAGCAAAAGTAAGCATAATGAAAAATTATTTTTTTAATTATTACTAATTACTAAACGAAGGAAATTATTATAGGCCCAAGTATGAGCTGCCCACATCTGTGATAGAATCAGCAGCATTATGGAGAATGAGAATCAATCAGTTGGACCTGGATTCCCTAATAAAATTTTCTGAGATATAGAACATAATTTTGATTTCAGGTATTCTAGGTAAGAAACTAAAACATTTTCATGCAATCAAATTAGCAATGGAAAATATTAAAATTGGATTGAGTTACATGGAAAAATAAAATTTTAAATACTGGTAGTTTTATTTAAATTGAGTGCAAAAAATTACTATCCCAATAATATTATTTTAGCTATAGAAATTGTTGAATGTTTTTTACAAATTTGATAAGATATAGACAGGTTAATAATAAATGTCATTTTCAATTATTGAAATACAGTAAAACCTCGATTTTACGGACTATAGGGGGCAAGACTAGTTGATTTTACGTACTATAGGGGGCAAGACTAGTCCGTAAAATCGGAAAGTCCGTAAACCTCTATTTTACGGATTATAGGGGGCAAAACTAGTCTGTAAAATCACCTGCTGAACCGCTCTTCCGATCTGACTAGTCCGTAAAATCGAAGTAACATTTTTTATAAAAATTCCGTAAAATCGAAGTAACATTTTTTTATAATTAGCATTTTCAACATAGCTGTATAATTAAATGTGACTTATGCCAAAGTGTATTAATTTATATAGAGTATTTTAAACAAAATTTGCCTAAAAACTGTATTATTTTACATAGAGTATTTTAAATTAATTAAATTACCTGTCATGTATATTAAATTTAGGTAAGTTGTTAAAATAAAAATGACGCATTACGCAATAAATGAATGCTTTATTTTACAAATGCTGGATGTAGCTATACTGTAGACAGTTTATGCAAATATTGTATTAATATTATTTATTTTATTTTTTGGGATGGTGTCCGTAAAATCCGAAGTCCATAAAATAGAGGTTTTACTGTACTAAGCTAAGAAATTTTTGGAGAATGGTTTCCTTTAAACTGAATTTCTTTATGATATGTAATTTCATTAATAAAAAAACTTCAAGAAATATTGTCAAATGAAGGAAATAAACAGTTAACTGAAAAAGTGTTGTAAGCCAGTATGGCCACCATCATTGGGGGAAAAAAAATTTACATCTGCCATAAGTATGAATTTTTGTCATAATTGACATACAAATCACTATACATATGTCAATTTGTAACACCAAGTATTGCAAATTGTTGCTGTTTATAGATCTTTATGTTTTTATTGTTCCATTATAACTTACCGTAGTTTAATTTCAACTTTAGTTATAAATATTAATTTTACAAAAATTTAAAAATTTTTTATTATTAAACAACTTACCGTAGTTTAATTTCAACTTTAGTTATAAATATTAATTTTACAAAAATTTAAAAAATTTTTATTATTAAATATCAAATAAATTTTAGAATACTTGCTATAAAAATTTGTTTATACAATAACTAGCAAAGGTGCTTGATATTACTCAGAAATTTCAAGTATATAATATATTTTTTGTGACAAGTCTTATGTCATCAAGATGTTGGCACCCTTGCTAGTAATAAAAAAAATTTAATTAACTAACTCTAATTTATAGGTTATATTAGCATGAATTATGCTGTCAAATCACAGTGAGGATACACTTTTAGCTAGCCACTTTTATAGCTGGTCAATATGCATAGGACTCAACTGGAAATTGGAAAAATACTATTCAATAGACAGGGCATGGATCTCATGGATTTATAAACTTTATGGATAAGTTTACTATATACAGAAGTATTATTTGTCTATATAATTCATTATCATGACATCGTGACATCATGCATTCATAGCTTTTGTAATGCCATCTATTGTTATATCACACAACTACATCATATAATTCACTAAAGCATTTGGAATCCATTGGCTTTTATGTGCAATTTTATCACTGACTTTACCAGTTAATTTAATCAGCATATCATATTGGGATATGCTGATAACATCATAGTATCAACATGACGTCACCTAGTGTCATGTCACCATAACATCATTTGACGGAATCATTCAATAAAGTCATTTATTGTTACATTACCAAAATTCAAATATCACTCTGAAGAATTTAAATGAAGGCATTTTCATTGCTATTCTAAAATGCACCATATCCTGTAGCAATTTCAACTGTAACAATTTCAACTATGTTATCTATAGGGCCTTGTGAAGTCTCAATGCTAAGTTTGGTCAAGAAGAGTCAAATGGTATGGAAGCCTTTAAGAAATATACATACAGTAAAACCTCGATTTTACAGACTTTAGGAGGCAAGACTAGTCCGTAAAATCCATACAGTAAAACCTCGATTTTACAGACTATAGGAGGCAAGACTAGTCCGTAAAATCGAAGTAAAATTTTTTTATAAACATTAATTAGCATTTTCAACAAACCTTTACTAATTAATACCATACGTTAATTAATACGTTTATTACCACTTTATAATGAAGCCATAGCTAGAACTACACAAAAAGTAAAACAAAAAAACTTACGAAAAGACTCACAAAAATTACCGTCAACAGTGTGTAACAGGAAACTGACTAAATGCAACAAACAACTGAACAGCACTGCTAACACATCACTTATTCCCCAAGGTTAAACAAACCGGTCGCCTTCTCTGACACATGAATTCCTTTCCCGATCACCAGTGCAGATAAGAAATGCTGGATGTAGCTATACTGTAGACAGTTTATGCAAATATTGTATTATTATTATTTATTTTATTTTTTGGGATGGTGTCCGTAAAATCCAAAGTACGTAAAATCGAGGTTTTACTGTATATACAGACATTTGATTGACATTGTATCATGATGATATCATCACAATATGATGTTAATGCCCAAACACGGTCCAGCATGTCCTCCGAGACTGTGGCTGTTGCCTCTGCAATTTTCCGTTTGAGTTCCACAAGATCACGTGGAAGAGGAGGGACGTATACAAGATCCTTCGCATAACCCCACAGAAAAAAGTCATAAGGGGCAACAGCGTAGCTGAAAATCGAGATGTCCTCTGCAAAAATGTCGATGGGGTCCCTTCTTTTTAATTTATCGATATAATTTATTTTCAAACGCTATCTAAACTCTGTAACGTAGGGCAACGACGTGCCTTTATAATAAATGTCGGCGTAAAAATGATTTGCTTAAACGTAAATGATCAAAACCTGTAACTCTGGGTGTCAACGTTTATTTATAAGGATGTCGACGCAAAAAAGCCTAACGCAAACTAATTTATTAATAAGGTTAATACGTGAAACTTTATACAGGTGAAAATAATTTTATTATGTATACAAATTGTAAAACTTTTAAACAGATCTACATTGATTTAAACGAAAGTAATTTTATTTGGACAAATTAAACAACAATTAAATACATCAGAAGATATTTAAGTTTACATGCTGTTACGAAATCGTTTCGAACGTTTAGCATTTTTATTTGCAATTTTTTAGCTCTGTCGTATTCTATGGATAACATAGCTAAAACCTGCTAATCGCACTTGCGTCATTATGCTACATAAATAATTTTTAATCATTTTTAGTATAGAAAAAGATCATTCTGCTTCTAATAAATCTAATATTTTTTTCTTTGGTCGAGTTATGTAAAATTTTAAAATCATCATTAAACACATGATAATATTCTAACAAATGATGCGCATAATTTGATTTACTTGTTCTATGTATAAGATTTTAAAGTTGTGTCGTGTAGATGTATATAACTTAGTTTGTGGTAGCATGCCACTTTCGAGAGCACTGCATTAGACGTACTGTAGCGCTTTAATCAAACAATCGCTGCACCCGGAAACACAAAAAATGTATGTGAAAACAATACATAAATTGTAAATTAGTGCTAACTAAGTTTTAGAGTTTCAGCTAACGAACGTCGACGCCCTGCGTTAAATAGGTTTAAGGCTGGAATCCACTATACCAGAAAACTGAAACTGATAGCATAAACTGAAACGAGCAAAGTTATGTTTCAGGTTACTTTCAGTTTCTGCTTAAGCTCCACATAAACATAAAGTTCTGTCGACTTGTTTATACAGCAACAGCACCATCTAGTGTCCATATACATATTAAAGTTGGAGGATGCATCATGACTGATAGTCTGCCTCTCTTTTTTTCAATTTCGGCTATACCCTCTTCTATCCATCTTTAACCATGCCTCACGTGAATTTTTTGCATATTTTTACACCCCTTTCCAATCAGGGAGATTACTAAGGGGGCGGGGCCAGTTCCAACGACGGGCTGCACCCACACCCGTGGAAGGGACCGGATGGTGAAGAACAGGGATCACCGGGCCGGGCCCAGTACCCCGAAAAAATCTGGGTCCAGACCCGGGACGCGAATCCAGGTCCTCCTGAGTGGCACGCCAACGCGTTACCACTCGGCCATCCGGCCGCCTATCTGCCTCTCTAAACTATGACACCAAGTCACCAACGAGTAAATTAAAAAGCAAAGCATCAAAATGATAAGTCATTAGGTTTTTTAAGATTTGTATAATCTATTTTATTTAAAACAGCGAAAGAAATTAATAAAATAAGAGTTTTTTTTATTATTCGTAGCATTAAATGCGCAGAACCGAAAATTTTTCTTTGTCTGAGCACCGCCATCTTTGCTACTGAATATTAAACTCTGATTGGCTATGTAGTTAGACCTGAAATTGAAACGTTAAATTTATTTATACTGTACTTTCAGGTGAGTTTTTGGCCAAGATATGGCGTACAAACCCGAAACTGCATCACTTTCAGTTTTCAGTTTCAGGCGTTTTTTCAGTAGTGTAGTGGATTCCAGGCCTAACTGTTCTGCGTTAAAATCGAGATTATTGGGGATTGACTGTTTGGGTTTTAGAAAAAATTAACAATTTTTTTCTTCAGGGTGAGTTGGGGCCCGACGAAGCTCGGGGCCTCTCGCGTCGCGGGATCTGCTGACCGTCAGCTATGCCACTGAGTAGGGGTGATATCAGGGGACCTAGGTACAAGAGTTCGATTATCCCGTTGACATTTGTCGAGTCATGCATGGCTCCCACATAGGGTATTTATAAAGTGAATGATATATAAAAAAACTTACTTCCTTGCTCTTTGAAATTATGTACTTTCTTACTTACTACTGCTAATAGTTTGTCTACAATAAATTTTTTAAAGTGTTCCTGTACTTTTTGTACATCCTGTATATAAACACACCTTTATTCTTAAATTTTTAATTGTTTTATGAGATACTTTTATCTCATCACTTAATTCCTGACTTACCTGTTCACAGCACACTTCAAAATCTTTATCCTTTAAATAGCGTTAAAATATATTTGTAATATATAAATATCGTTAAAAGAAAATTAAATTTAGTAAAATTATTTAGTTTATTACTTACCTCCATTTTGTCTATGAATATATTTAAAATATTTCGTAATTATAATTAAAAATAAAAAAAAAACAAGATCATATTTCGGAACCCGTTTAATGTGTAAAATTCACTCACTCTTACATTCCTTTTCTGAATCATCAGATACAATCTAAAAATAAGTAACAGATAAATATGTAAAGTAATACGCAATTTACTGATTGTCAAAATATCAAAAAAGTACATAATTTGATAAAATTTTACCTCATCAAACATTTCAAGGTCGTCGCAATATTTTCTATAGTCCTGATAAAAAAAATTTTTGTTAATTTTGCAAATGATCGAAAATTCTTAAAACTGTAGCCAACAAAAGAAGCAAATATTTTACCTTGTCTTCATCTATGGAAATCTAGAATCGTTGTTTAAAAAAATAATAATAATACTTATTAGAATGTCTTTCTCGGAAAAAATATTTCAAGCCAGCAAACAGAACAAAATTACTAAAACTAGACTGCAGCTTATAAAATACAGTGAAACCAGTTAAAATGGCCACCTTGACACATTGATCATCTGGCTAAAGGGACCAAATTTCAAACACTGGTTTGTTTCCCATAGGATGTAATGCTATTTTTGTTCTGTATTAGTGACGTGTATATTGACCATCACATAGTTAATTTTAAGAAATTTTAACCTGCTAAAGTGACCAAGAAGAATAATTTCATGGAAGAATTATTGTATTTTCCCTAGAATTTTTCCGTTAGATAAAATTCTAAGGATTAGTATTCCATTAGAATTTTTCTGTTATGATAAAATAGACTGTTATATCAGTATATTAAAAAGTAATTATACATATTACTGTATATGTATCTTTTACATAGTATTTTCATTTAGGTTTGACCCTGTTAAATGCAGATATGAAGGTTAATATTAATTGTAGTACAGTATATGCCTGCTATAAACTTGTTCAACAGAAGGTGATATACGCTATATGTCGTCATTATTGCTTTACTACAACTTGACAATTTTAATTAGTATAAATTTTCAGTTTGGATTATTCTATTCACAGTTCATTCACTGAAATGAAAAAAAAATACCTTCTATTCAGTCAAAACCCAAAAAGTTACAACAAAAATTGGAACTGATTAATTTCTTGGAAAAACAAAGTTAATTTCTTGGAACACAAAGAATAACTGCTGAGAAGTTTCCAGTCAGCAAGACATGTCTATAGCATTAATAAGTGAACAAGCTTAGTATCTCGAGTGCTATGAAGTGCAAAATGAAAATGAGAGTTATATTTTAACACGCAATTTTCATTAATATATGTAATTTTTCTTTTTAGCATTCAGTATGCAATAACTTAAACTGTAAGAGCTTTTAATTTCAATTTTTTTTTTATGATGAAAAGTGGTGACTACTTGTAAAAAGTGACCAGTCAAGTTGGTCCCGAAGGGTGGTCACTGTATATTCAGGATGAGTGTAGTTATTTTATAAGCGTGCTGTTTTTAGTTTGGCCGTGCAGCAATGTCTTAAATGTTAACAATAAATTTTTCTAAATATATTGTTAAACAGTTAAAAGTTCCTTATATTTTTATGATTTTATTTTTTTTACCTTTTTAAAACATTTTACCCGCTTAAAAACAGACGGTTGTTAATATAAAAATAAATACCATACCTCTCTATATATGTCCTTAAAGGCTTTGATAAAGTTCTGCAAATAAAATTACGGATTATTCTTCATCAAATTCTATATAAAAACACAATTAAAAAAGTGTACGCTCCGTTAGTTATCAAAAATTACTTCCGTCGAAAATCAGATAATTTATTATACTATATATTAAAAACTAAACTTCTTACATCATTATTAAATCTGTCATCTTCTGCAAAAGCTATTATACAACATAAATCTCTCTGTAAAATAATCAAATCTTAAACTATTATGAAAGACAAAGCAATTCATTAATAGTTCAATTAAATTAAAAAAAATACTCACGCAACGAAATTCTAAAAAGGATTGAAAAGCCAGCTTATAAAATTTAATTCTAATCCAATTATAAAATTAATTTTTTAATTAAAATTATGCAAGAAATATGCAGTGTAACCTTACCGTCTTTGCGATTGGCATTTGTTTCATCAATGTTTACCAAAACGAGCAACACCACACAAACTGCAATCGGACATCGCATCTTGTAGATTAATGTTATAACTGATTACAGGATATTCTTCTTCGGAGAACTGATTTCTGTTACTGTGCCAGAGTAGCTTTATAGGAAATTCGGGTAAATTTCTTCATCTTTTAGCCTTTTTGATTGGTTGAAAATTTATTTCCTGCTTTTATCCCATTGGTTACATTCTTGTCTTTCTGTTTTGTTTAATCAACCTGTTTTCCTCACGCGAAAGTGAAATCAAGTTACACGCCACATTTAATAATTATGGTATAGGGTAGAATTAAAATTAATTTTTAATGGTAACACGTAAAAATTATGATGATGATTAATAATCAGTTGATTGTTAATTAAATAATTTTATCATCATCTAATTATTAGATGATGATAAAATTAATTATTAACAAAATACAGACAAACCTCTCATCAATGGATATAATAGGAAGTGGTCCGTTAAAGCCGATTGTTCGTAGATGGGAAGGAATTGTTAGTATACGGTTAAAAAATATGATAACATTACATTTATTTAGATTGGTTTATTATTCTGAGCCAGAGAAGCTAGAAAGTTCCTCTGAAGCACTGCTGGTGGCTACTACAGGTATTTGTGTAGTGTTAGTGCTTGGGATGCTCTGGTCCGCTGTTTGAGAAATGGTTGGAGTGGGTTTATGTTTAAAAAATGAATCCAGCTTTAATTGCTTTCCACAAGTATACTGTTCACGAATTATTAATTCTCTTAATGTCCGAAGGTGTTGATAATAAGCATGAATGGAAGAATTGTCTGTTGTATAGTATTAATGAATCAGTGTGACGTCATTTTTTTACCTGCAGATTTTGTCCGTTGCATCCGAAGTCCGTTGATGCGAGGTTTTACTGTAAAATTATTAATTTGTTGTTTTGCAACACAAAAGTCGATAGTTTAATTCCAAAAGAGCGAATTTAATTTTTATCAAAATTTTATTTTATATTATTGGCACTAAGTGTTAACTGCTTGATAACGCTTAGCGCCAATAAAATAAATTTATCTGATTACGCTTAGTGCCAATAAAACAAATTTATCTGATTATGCTTAGTGCCAATAAAATAAATTGTATTACTGATAGTAAAAGATGAAATAAATAAATTTATTTCATCTTTTACTATCAGTAATACAAGATAAAATTTTTTACATATATGCAGGTTATGCTGTTGAAATTTATTTTGATGACGCATATTTTAATTTTTCTTAACTTCAACCATCGAGAATATAGGCTACGTTCTGAAAGTAAGCTGTTTTTGTTCTTTTTCTAACTATTGTTTTTATTTTGTAATCTTTGATCTTTTCCTTTTTAAACTGGTAACTAAGTAATTAATTCAGTTGATACCTATATGAGTTTTCCAGAAGCCAAATTTTATCCCAGAACACATTATTAGTGGAAACATGTGCTCGGTTACTAAAATTGAGAAATTTATAAAACATGGAGTTGGTTAATTTGGCTTCTGAGAGGCTCATATATCAGTTCGATATCTCATGAAAATATTAGCTAATTTGAATAAAATTCGCATATGTTATTTGCACCAAACAGAGAAACGAATATGTTGTAAATGATCAATGTCCCCATAGAGTAGAAGATTTTTTTCCTATAGAATAAGACAGGGCCGTAACTAGAGCGAGGCGAAAGCTGCATTCTCCACGGGCGCAGTTGATTAGGGGCGCAAATTTTTTAATTGATTTCCGTTATTTGCGGGCAAATGAGTTTTTTCGATAAACCTTCGCAGAAATAGTTATGTTTTTCTTTCATTTTATTTCTTAGAAGAAGTAAGTTTAATTCACGGGTAAGAGCGGCAAGTTGTACCCCAAACAAAGGCGCCAGGTCAAGAAGGGGAGCTATTTTTATTGATAAAGTAAAAAATTGTTTAAACGATTTTTTATTTATACTTACAAATAAATAATTATCTTACAGCAGATTCAAAATCAACTCAGTTTGATGGAGATAATTCAGTTACAGCATTGTTATCTTTAAATGAAAAAAATGGAAACCGCAAGTTTGACTCTTGCCACAGTCGCTGCGTACCCTTACGGCTCTGGAATAAGATGAATAGTTGCATCCAACTTTAAAGTATCAACAAGAGATCAACATAATTTCACAAGAGAATGTATCATATTAATATTGTCACAAGAAAACCGGTCGCAGGTAACTGAAAAAACACTTTATTTACCTCGAAAACAAAATATATTATACTGGGAAGTCTGTGCACTCACATTGGGAACACAACACAAACGGAAAAAGTAAAATAGCACTACTCGTTGCCGTCGCTCGGTTTTCTCTCGCAACCGCCAAGCAGAAAGTAGATGTATGGTCTATAAATATATATATATGGTCATTCCACTCCTACCGATAACAAAAGAAAAACCGTTAAGGTCTAAATTTTAATCACCAGGGCGGCGTTGTTGTCACATTTATGGTCATAGCAGACGAATCTGTATAGAGTTATAGCTCAAACATAACTTTGAGATGAATCTGTATAGAGTTACTTATAGAAGCTTATAGCTCAAACATAATAATGTAAAATTAGTTTTAGCAGGAATTTCTATATTTTGATAAATTAGAGAATGAAAACACCTTAGAGTTATCCTTAACGTTTTATGGACTTAAACGTAAATGGCAAAAAATAACATTTCAAACTCTTTAACATTAGCTCACAAATATTATCATTAAGTCAACAATTTTGCAGTTGTGACCTGTTTTTTTCTTCGATTCTTCAAATGTGTTTGAAATAATGCCAATTAATACAATTCTGATTGCTCCGAAATTACTAACGATAAGATTTTGTCATCATTAATTCTACAGAAAATGGATTAAAAAAAAATTTTAAATAAAAATTGAAAATGTATTTCAGCGTAATGTCCAGTATAATAATTCAGTTTGAAAAAATAAATAATAATAAATTATTTGGTGGGCTAATTATTGTATCTGAGAACAAAGATCATACAAATGCTGAAAAGTACTTTATTTATTAAAATTTCTGGATCAGAACAGACATGCTAAGGTCATTTAAGCAAAACTTGTCGCATTTTAATGTAAGTTGTTAGATAAGGCATAATTACTCGATAACAGCAACATTATAATTACCTCTCACACGATTATTTAAAACACTATTATTTGTTGATATATCGGTAAATGAAATTTCGAATATATCCAATTACAATTCCATTCATAAAATAAGAAATACCTGAAATGTAAGGTTTTAGTTTTCCGGGAAACACAACCGGAATATACAGATTCGGCGGTCACTGTTCAAAGATTTACAGTTTCAGTTTCTCTTTCACAGTCTTTAGTTCGTAAACTGAAATTGAAGGCACACACAAAGGAAAAGTCTCGAAGATGCGACTTTAGACTATACTCGAGATGTCAATAAATTCCAAAGAACGAGATTTACAAAGACCGAACAGGGAAATCCTGTATCCGAGTAAAGATGGCTTGTTAACCTTACAAAAAAAAAATAATATCGACGATCTAAAGTCGAAGAAGATAAAGGAAACCGTCGTAGCACCAGTGAACTACTAGGCCGGAACGGACGAAGTAATAGAGCGGCGGCCGTGGACGAGCAGAATGGAAATAGTAGAACAAGCGACGATCAAAGGCGCATCGGCTCTTAAATATCCATGACCCTTATGACCCTTATTCCCGGACTGAGAACCAAGATGTTTATTTCTCGAACATTCGCTGAGCCAGGTGTCCGATTCGCAACTATTCTGCGGACACCTGATATAAACATTCTCAGCAATTTATTGTTATTGTGGACGAAGTTCGCCAGCTGATCGAAATACCATCTATAATGTCGTCGTATTTCTCCTTTTTTTTTTTTTTTTTTTTTTTTTTTTTTTTTTTTTTTTTTTTTTTTTTTTTTTTTTTATTTTTTTTTTTTTTTTTTTTTCTTTTTTCCCTCGTTTGACCTATATATGACCGACGGAGACGGGGAGGGGAAGGGGATAAGTTACGTATAATTCAAACTCCGATTCCCCACAGCAATGAGATTTACTGTTCTTATTCATCTTTCTCCTGTTTTGAAAGATTAAGAGTAAATCTCCAAATAGGCCCTCATTATTTAAAATAATTTATTTATCATTTCATATCTAGTATTGTATTAGGACTTTTTTAATTGTAATAAAGCTATCTTGGAACTGATAATTTTTAGTGATTAATTTTGATAGCTATGAGATTTACTGTTCTTATTCATCTTTCTCCTGTTTTGAAAGATTATATACTGTAATTATATAAATCATCTTACTTTAAAAGCTCATTCTTATAGGTATTAGTAGTTCAGCACAAATAAATTTAGAGATGTTTGAATTTTTACAGTTGCATTTA
>AYEL01079771.1:0-74795 GCA_000484575.1 Olivierus martensii | reverse complement strand
AGGTCAGGTTACAAGTACGAATTCAGCCCTCCGTAAAGCTCTGTATATCCAGAACTTTAGCCCTACGTGATACGCAGCGCACTCTAGTGATGGGATTTCAAAATCTTACAGCAATCGTGTCGAAGTGTGATGACCATATATATTTATAGAGTATAGACCATGATTATATTTAGCATCCATAGCATATGCAAAGGCTAAAGGAACGGAAATAGTCTGTTTAATGTGTATGAATGTCGAATTTATAATTAGAGCTAACTGTTTACTGTATTTTAGATCAAAAAGGAAATGTCGAGCAACTCGGTGACAGAGCAGTGTTCTAGTCTATTCATTTGAACTTCCCTATATTCGTGCAATTTCTGATTTATGTGATATAATGATTTGAAAAATGGTGCCAAAGTGAATCAATAAAAAATATAGAATTCAAAAAATCCGCGTTATATCGAAACAGCGTGAAACGCAGCAGCATTAAGCAGGATCTTACTGTACTTTTATCTAATTAAATAAAAGTAACATCATTTTAAAAGTATCGATATGCGTTTAAAAACAACTTTTAAGAAAAACCTCGATTTATATAGATTTATACTTGTATCTTTAAATTGACTTTTAATTAATTTTTATAGAATTGTTAATTGCTAGATATATATATTGAAACCTCTCTATGTTGGACACATTTGGTTCCTTCAAAACGTGTTCAACTTAGAGAGGTGTCCAACATAGAGAGATTCATAAAATCAAAATTTTTTCTGAACATATTAAACAATAAATTTTCATGTCAATGCAAACCTTTATTCAAATCAAATTGGAAACCTATTATTATTTTAAATAAAAACTGAAAAATGTTAAATACACATTGCAGTCTGTCAGTGCTTTCAATATAAGAACTATCTATTTGAAAAGAAGTCTGTAAGTAGAATTTGCCTTTTTTATATTTAATTTACACTTCTTCCACATTTTTTTCAATTTTATTTTTCTTATACCAAATACAACAATCTCTGGTTCATTATTCAACAATCTCTGGTTCATTAATTAGAAAATGCTTCTCCTCTTTCAATTTCCTCTACATATTCCAAAACTGTTTCACGATCATTCCGTTTTTCTTCCAACAAAGACTCTATACGATTTGAACTGGATATAATCTTTTCAATTAAATCACTGGCTGTAAAATTTTCATGTTCGTGATGGACAAGACTGTTGCAAAAATTTGTAAAATCTTCAATTAAAATTTTATGATGATAGTTCTAGGAAGAGCGCTCAGTTCTTCTCCTCAGTCCTTATTGATCTCTCGCATTCCTTCCTCAGTGAAATCTATAAGGACCCCAGCTTTTTTAAAACATTTCTGACAGTTAATTGTGAAACTTGTCACGCAACATATATCCATCTCACTGCATCCAGAATAGTAAATGATTAACAACTCGCTTCTTTTGATCTAATGTAAGTTTATTTAATTTTCTTTTGCTGCTTTTTAACATTTCTAAGGAAAGCTTAATCACAGCGACAGAAGAAACAGTACACAATTCTCAAAGAAAAAAACAAAATATAAACCAAACTAGTTCAATTATAGTCCAAATATTTTTAATTTTATTGCAATAAAATATTCTGCGGCTAGTTTTGGTTTGATTTTTCTCAATGCTCAGTATTTGTATTTACAAGCTCTGTTCGATTTAACTACACTGGCAGCACTAGTGTAGCTTTTTAGCAAGGTATTTTAATATATACTATTGCTTTTTTATATTATATATAAAAATTATTATTTTTGATTTCTATATTTACAGAAAAAATTTTTTCTACAGAGCAAGGTGGCGAACCTATGACGCGAGCATCGAAGACACGTGCTCTAAGGGTGAGCCACCGAAGCCCGATGAAATAGCTTTTTTTATAAAGAGGCGTCATTCGTCAGCCAAAATTTAAATTTGGGTTTTCTCATAAAAGAGGAAAAATCGAATTTAACAGAAATTATCAAAAATTGGCCCAACCAGGTTTTGCCGTCTCCTTGTAAGTAAATGTTAGTTTGATAAAATTTACTTATAACCATAAATAGTATTTTGCATATGTTTTCGGTTTAACCAGTCATTCGTTTATCCCCATGGTTCCCAACGTGGGGCGCACGCTCTACAATGGGGCAATTTGAGAATGAGTTATTAATAGCGAATTTTTTGCGTTTATTGTTCTAGGGGCTTTATATACAGTATATAAATATATATTATGACATGTACATTTTTAAAATTAAAATCAGAATGTACACAGCGGTTTTGAAACTTTATTTGCTGTTTTTTCATATCACTTCATAGTTCATATTATTATTATTTTTTAGACAATTTCTTTGTGATTTCTTCCTCAGTACTTCAACTGTCTTTTCCTTCTCTTATTTCTCTCTTTCGTGGATGCCATGTTCTTTAGAAGCTTGTTTAGACCAAGTTAATGGCCTTTTAGGCTTCCTCCATATGAATAGGAGTTCACTTTTTTGAATAATTAAAATTATATGTCACAGGGGAACATCAAGATTTTAGAGATGCTTAGATGGGGTATGGTCAAAAAAAACGTTGGGAACCACTGGTTTATCCGATCTGAGGTGCAGTCCATAGAGGCCGGATAACAGGGAATCTACTATATATGAATTTCATCACATGTTATACGGTTAGTAACGTTGTCTTCATATTACAGAGTCCAAATAATGAAATGAAAACACCGAATAAAACTTTTATATTTTTTATTTTTACTCCAACAGAATTTCATCTGAGGAATCCAAATTTCACTAAATATAATCGCATTTAACTAAGTCCTAATCTACACAAAGCATGGAAATTATAATATGAATAGCTTTCAAATGATTAAAATTAATTAATCATTTCTTATGGTGAAGCAATAAATTTAAAAGAAATGTACCATTGCATCGGTAGAGTTATTATTATTCTTAAGAGATATAAAAATGTGTTTAATAGAACTTTAACATAGGTCAGATTTATTCTCTATTAGAAAAAAGTTTTAAACAAAATACTTTGATAAAAAAAAAAATCAGCACTGTTGTTTAACATGAGAGCTCTCAAAATTTATATTTGCTCAGATTTATTCTCTATTAGAAAAAAGTTTTAAACAAAATACTTTGATAAAAAAAAAAAATCAGCACTCTGTTGTTTAACATGAGAGCTCTCAAAATTTATATTTTCATCACTAAACTTGTTCAAAAAGTTTTATAAATTCGCCATTCCAAACACTAAAATATTAAATTGTTTTTATAGACATACAGCATTTCATGCTTTAAATCATTTAAAAAATAAATACAGTGGTACCTTGGTTAACGACGGTAATTCATTCCAGGATTACCGTCGTTTTCTAAGGCGCGATTCCTCATAAGATTTAATTGAAAATTGATTAATTCATTCTGGTTCTTCCCTACAACCATAGTAAATATTAAAAATGCAGATAAAACTTATTTAAAATGTCCTAAAATATGGAAAATATTATTTATTTATTATATTTGCTACAAAAAAATTAATATTAATAAAATGAATTGTTCATGAAAACAGTTTTTGATTATCAATCTTCACCAGAAGGACAATTGAGCTACGTTTAGACAATAGGCATATTCGGCAATTAAGAATTCTTAAGAAATCTGAACAATGATCGTTCGGCATTGAGTTCTGACGTATGTCTGACTGAAGCGCTACGTTCGGCAAATCAGTTCTGAATTCAGATAGTCAGACCTTCGTCAGTCACCTCTGTAGTTTCTGACATTGGTCTGAGCAATATGGCGGCGCCCGTGAGATATTTATGCGAAATTAAAATGAATGAACGTGATGAAGTTTTTCATCTCTATCTAACATTCAGAGGAGCAAAACCGTATAACTGAAGGAATGATATCTCGTTACATAAGTAGACATTATTAATACGAAAATTCGTGTGTTTATCGGTTGAAAAGTATGCTCAAGTTGCTTCGTCCTAAAGTTGCTTTGCTATTATTATTAATTGATAAAGAAATACTTTATTTATTTATTAATGTCGTAGTTAATTTACATTTGTTTTATTGATAATTATTTCAATAAATGGTATTTGATATATTGAGGATGATTAGCCACTAATCCAGTGTAAAATTTTTTTAATTCGATATTACTATGCATATAAAGCATTGTAATATGTGTAATAACTTGTATTACTTTATCACTTCGTCCGCCATGTTGGTCAATAGAGAAGTAGATATATGCGTTCGGCAAATGCCAAGTCAGATGAATCAGATGAGTCAGACGAAACTCAGAAGTCACGTGATCTATTCAGATATCTAGTTAGATTGATCTGAATTACCGAATGCGCCTTATATCTCTCTGCATGCAATGTTGTATGCAGAATGACGCATGCCCCAATGCGCAACAGCCGCACAACGCATGCAGCTTGCCCCTTCGTGTTCACACATAAAGGACATATGGCAGAAAGTGCCGACACGAAAAGAATTGTACACTGCCGCTTTAGCGGCAGCTACTGTTATCATTTCAAATGACAGAAGGAAAAAAGAAAGTGTTTTGACTCGCAAATATTTTGATCGAAGCGCTAACAACATCAGTATTTTGAACCAAGTCAGGATAGATAGTTCCAGTCTTTTCAAAAAATTTACTAGTATGACTTGACGAATAAATTTAACTTCTTCAATAAATTGAAGTGTTTTCTTCACACTTCAATCCATAAAGCAAAGAAAATTTGCGAAAAAGTTTAAAAATAATCAAAACAACAAGATGTTGCACGATTAGTTGCACGTGTAACCCAACTAGGACGGGGAATATATGTGCCTTCTTGCGCCTAGTTTTGCAACAGATTTTGAGGCATGCATCTTTGCATACCTTCTCGTGGGCCTAGTTGCATGCGTCTTGTTGAATAAAAAGTAGCACCGTCTAAACGTAGCTTTAAGCTATCTAGTGTAAACGTAGCTTTAAGCTACGTTTAGACGATGCCACTCTGCATGAAACGTTGTATGCAGAATGACGCATGCCTCAATGTGCAACAGCCGCATGAGGCATGCAACTTACCCCTTCGTGTTCACACGTGGAGGACATATTGCAGACAATACCGACACGAAAAGAGTTGTACGCTACCGCTTTAGCGACAGCTACTGTTATCATTTCAAATGATAGAAGGAAAAGAAGAAAAAAGAAAGTGTTTTTACTCGCAAATATTTCGATCGAAGCG
This sequence comes from Olivierus martensii, assembly GCA_000484575.1. NCBI lineage: Eukaryota > Metazoa > Arthropoda > Arachnida > Scorpiones > Buthidae > Olivierus > Olivierus martensii. The sequence continues at coordinate 69,623 of AYEL01079771.1, read as the reverse complement.
CTAATAACATCAGTATTTTGAACCAAGTCAGGATAGATAGTTCCAGTCTTTTCAAAAAATTTACTAGAATGACTTGACGACGATAAATTTAACTTCTTCAATAAATTGAAGTGTTTTCTTTACATCTCAATCCATAAAGCGAAGAAAAATTTGCGAAAAAAGTTTAAAAATAATCAAAACAACAAGATGTTGCGAGTCTAGTTGCAGGTGTAACCCAACTAGGATGGGGAACACGCGCCTTCTTGCGCCTAGTATTGCAACAGATTTTGAGGCATGCGCCTTTGCATACCTTCTCGTGGGCCTAGTTGCATGCGTCTTGTTGCATGAAAAGTTGCATCGTCTAAACGTAGCTTTAGGCTCACTTCAGAGTTTTTTGACAAACGAACTCGTAAATACTGGAGCAGCTTATAGATTCAACGATTAGTAAGGATAATTGGACTCACTTCGGAGTTTTTTAACAAACAAACCCATAACTACTGATAAGCAGTTTATAGATTCAACTCTATACAGATGAGATTTGATTTTGCCTTTTGATGACGAACGAACAGTGACATTCACTCGCCGATTTATTGTCTATATGAACTATAGGATCTCGGACAGAGTTTTTTTTTTCTTCTAATGGAATCCGAAACTGTGACGTCACACCACTTGCAGGCATCAAGTAATATAACACAAACAAACAATAGAATCAGACTTTGTTCACAGAATTTAAAATATTAATAATAATCGTCTAGAAATCATCTTTAAGAAACTAAAAACTAATGAACTGTTGCACGTATATTTTTAATTAATTAAATTATTTGTTTTCATTACTATATGTTAATTATCATTTACTTAAATATACTATATTTTTACATGATTATAATTTTATTAATTTTAATAATGATATTGTCGGATTTGAATTGATTGCGATTATTTTATTATTTTAATAATGATATTGTTGGATTTGAATTGATTGTGATAAAAATTTATTAATTTTAATAATGATATTGTCGGATTTGAATTGATTGTGATAGAAAAAAAAATGGCGATTAACAACTGAGCTAACGAATCACGTGATGCGATAACGAGTGTTTTACAGAGCTCTATTTTGTTGGAAGTTCACATAACAGGAGTTGTTAACCAAAACCGGCGTCGTTAACCAAGACATTTTTCTTACAGCCACTCGTCGTTAACCAAGTACTACTGTATAACTTAAAGACGTTAAAAGCTGATTATCGGTAATATATTATTTAAGATTTACTGCACAGTACTATTTTAATGAAGTGAATTCGTAAAAACGATTATTAGTGTGAAAGCATTGCTGGTTTTATTTACAAATACTGATTACAGTATTTTCATCGGTAATAATTTAAAATTCAAATTACTTATTAATTAATTTAAGTGATTTCTAGAATTAAATTGATTTCAATACTGTCATAAAATTGTTTTAATAAAATTTTCAAATATGTACCGAATATAGAAAAAATAAATGGTAGTTGAAAAATAATTCTTCTTTTCAAATTTCTGAAAGTACTTACACTGTGTTCGTCTTTCCAAAGCTTCTAAATTCAAACCATGTTTAGCTTGATTTTGTCCCATTTCTATAATTTTGTAAGAAAAAGATTCGATTTCGTTATCTTTTTCGAAATTTTCTACAGACAATTCGTTATAAATACCAAAAATAATAATTGTGAAATTATTATAAAGTGTTTTTGAAATTTAATGAATTATATATTTTTATAAATATATATAAAAATTTAATATCAGATATTTTTCGGTTTTAAAAATTAATTCTGCGGAATAGTTCATCTGGAGATTTTTCTTTTGTTTATTTAAAAGTACGAAGCAAACATGCATAGTTAATAAATTTTCAAGAACACTCCAGTGATTGCAGAGCGACCATTTTTAAACAAACAGATGGCTTCTTGTTGAATTTTTAAACGCAAAAAAAGAAAAAAATAATACATTTATTCAGTATTCTTATCTTTTGTTTACGACTGTAGTAGCATAACTTTCATTCTATTACCGACAAGATTACCGCAACCGATAATACGTTCGAAACATAATTGTTACTATAGTAGCAAATAAATTATATGCCACAAACAAAGTAGTAGTCGTTTTTTAACGATGACATTTTGCCGTTTTAAAGTAAAATGAAGCAATAATTTTAAAAGTTAGTTTTTAAAAATTGAATAAACTATAAGAGTTTATTCAATTTTCACGCTGCTTTAAATAATTTTAGTAAAAAAAAAAGAAAATGTAGAATAAATTGCAATATTGTGGAATATTTTCGTTAAAAACGAATTATGAAAAGAAATAAGAAAGAAAAATTCATAAAGAGTCGGTATATGTGATTGTATATGTGATGAAGATGCTTTAAGGAGGTTGGTAGCATTGATTTATCACGTTTTATGCATGTTCGTGATTCTTTTAAGATGCATAAAATGAAAGAAGAGGAAAAACTAGTATATGTTTAATGTGAAGTTAAAGCTTGATGTTTAAAAAGTTACTTAAGCAAATTTTTGGAAAAAATAAAAAAAAAATTATTTTTAAACAACAAAAGTTGTAGACAACGAAAATGTTAAAGGAAAAAAAAACAAACATTATTATGTTAAGATACAATAAATTTTTAATTATTTAGAAGCAATTTTTAACAAAATTGTCCTTTTTCTTTCCTTATTTAAATAAAAAAAATATGAAAGGGGTGGTTAGTATAAAAATATCAGAGGTTAGTACAGGTATGATTTATCCAATACTCTATAAAAATAAAGTAAAGGTATTGGATAAATCAGTTTATTGTATAAATTTTATTTCATATTATATAGCTCTTTTACTGTTTATGCATTATACAAAAGAGAAGGAAAAATTTAAATATCTCTGCATCGACAACTTTTATTATGTGGAAAGAATACTGCTTTTGTGGATTATACTTAAAGATACAAAAATATTCAAAATCGTCTTTACACCAACCTCGATGAGATTGTCTCCGTTTATCATTTTCTCCTAGATCGTGAGACGATCCCAGACTTTGATGCTGAGGAAAAGCTGAAAGGGATAAAAATACTAAAATTGAAACTTATCCAATTATCAAAGGATTTAAATTTAATATAGATAATAAGATTTCCTTCATTTGATTCATTTAAAATGATCGAATTTGAGGATTATTTGTTTTTAAAAATTTGGTAGAATTGTATATGCTGTAATCCAGAAATTAATCTTTTAAGTTTTATTGAGTATTAAACGAATTGTTTCAGTTTCGCATGGAATTATAAGATATTAAGGTAATTTTAGATCAGTTTTGCAGTCTTTCGTCTAATCTGACATAAATGCACCGAATTATGATTTTAAACATTCGTAAATTTGCGAAAAGTATTTTATCATCATCGTCTGTCCATACTCATGTATCAGTTTGGTTTCCATAATATTTGGTGTTCTTCCTAAAAATTTATTAGGCAAATTCCAATTTAATCCAAATTACATTACCAGTGCCTTGCAAATGGCGGGTGTACTGGATGCACAACACCGGGCCCTCTATCCAAAAAAGCCTCAGAATTGAATAATATATTAAAAAATTAATACTTAATACATATTTTGACATCCTCAACAACTTGCCTGGATGACGTATATAAAATATGTGATAACCTCGTATAATAAATTGCACATAAATATTGTTCAGCATTCATGAATTTTCATTTATATTATGTTTTGATAGAATTTTGTGCTTTGCAGAGTGATTAATTTACGAATGTATAGTATTAATTTTTTATATTATCGTTAATTAATAATATAGTAAAAATTTTGATTGAGTTTAAGGAAAATATCTGCAAAACCAGTGTGTATTTCTGGAACAAAAAGAGACAAATAAAAAAAAGTTAGAAGGGGGAAATAATAGCAGAAGAATATGTTTCGTTGTTTGATTACGTATTTGTATTAACATTGATGTTTACATTTGATATATCTATTGTAAGTGATTGTTTTATTTTTGGTTTTTTTATTAAACATGTTTATTATATTTATTTATAAACTGTGAAATATTGTAATAATTGTAGGCATTAAAAATAATAAATGTATGCTTCATATAATAACTTTTTGTCTCCAATTAGATAAAGAAGTTCCTTTTATAATTTTTATATTAGGGATCTCAAGTATGTTTAAACAGCCCATGGCCATGCAAAGATAATTAGAATCCTTATTTACACGAATCATAGGTAGTTAAGTATCCCTATTTGATCCCCTATTTGCAAGGGACAAAGCTGCTTGGGGCAACAATTTTTCCAGTTAATCCTCTATTTGCATGGCCTTAGGTCATGCAAATAGAGGGTTAACTAGATGTGCCTGATAGGAGGCGGATTGTTGATTTTTACATTTTTTTGATTTTGATATACCTATTCATTATAATAATTATATTATTAAATGCAAGAAGAATGTATTCATTTATTATTATTGCCTCGACGTAAGCAAAAGAACCCTCTTTGCTCACTTAGGTCTCCGAGTACCCTAGCACAGACCTGATTATCACGTTATCTGGGGTAGTACTCCAATTTTAAGCATTTTTATTTTGAAGCTTCTAAAAATTTGCAAGGAATGCTCAGAATCAATATTATGTCACAGAACTCGAAAGAAAAAAACTGTGACGCAATATATGCTATAACAATAGATGCAACAATGATGTGTATTGTTTGTTGTTGATAACGCAAATATTGAAAATATATTTCCATTACTGTATTATGTTTACAAGCATTTCCTAACGTATTATTTACAATCAGTCAACAATGCAACTTCTTGGTTAAATTTATTGAATTATTTTTACTCGATCGAATTATTAAAAATCATTAAGTTGCACATATTAAAAAGAAAAGTGCCGAACAATTTATTCTTAAAACTCGTCTTAAAAATATACTCGTCCGATCCCTTCCAATCGTTTAAAAAATAATTTTAAATTTTAATAATACGCATGCTGTACAATAATGAGTTTTGTAAAATATAAAAAAAAAGAATAAGGAAAAAAATATATTGAAGATTTCAAGGATAATCTCTTTACATAATTTTTCTTCAGCTTTATTATAATAAATGAAAATCACTAAGATAAATTGATGGAAAAAAATCGGATGAATGGATACTTTAAACAGATTTTTTTCGCAGAATTGAAGCAATTCACGGCGGTTAATTAAAAAAGAATGGTACCTGTAAGCAATTTATACGAAACCTTCACCAATTCCCGAAGAAACAGTATCAATAAATGAATATGTTTTTCTTTGAACTTCTTATCTAAAAAAATAAGTTAGTGCAAACGTTTTCGGGCTGTTACCGCTAGAAAAAATTGTTTTACTAACATTGGTAAATGGAAAAACACTAAACTGTTGTATAATTCAAAATGGGATGACAGTCTGAGGTGATGTGATAAATAAAAGCCACGATTTTCGCCATTTATACTTCTGTATCCATTAAAATGCAATAAAACATATTACTATTTTTTTCCTCTTTTCCACCGCATGTTTTTTGTATTCGACGTTCTGATTAATAGTTTTAAAACACATATTAAAAATATATATTTTACGTTATTGTCAACATTTACCGATTCATTGGCGTAATTTAAAATTCTCTCCACGCTACCAGATAATTGTTAAGAATATTACAAAACTCTTTTAAAAAATATATATAAATCAATCATTACATCCACAAAATAGAATAGTAAATTTATAGTTTATTATCTAAAAATCAAAGACGTCCTCTGCATTTTGTACTCTCAAACATGGTGCAAGGACTTGTTTGACATTAATCTGAAATATCGACTAGATGGAAAACAAGTTACCCAAGGAGGAGAAAAATAAAATAAAAAAGAAAACAAAAAAGATTTGTTTAATAGGCCAAGTAGACTGCTGATGATTATGGGATATCATTAGTCTCCCGATGCTTAATTTAAAATGTGAATAGATTGTTTTCTTGATATTACTTTTTCACTAGTTTCCCATTTAAATTTTCATACAGTAATTGATAAAAATGAAACAAAAAACACTGTTTAAATAACAGAAAAAAAAAAAACTCGCAGAAATCAGAAAAATTAGCAAAGAATTGTTTTTTTTTTTTTAATTTTTTTGTATATGAATATATATATTATCATAGTTAAAAGTATAAAAAAAATTGTGAATTATACTAAAGAAAACACGATGTTTAAAATTTATATAAATTTAGAACAAAAAATATGATGATAGGGAAACTCTTTACCAAACTCATATGAAATATATATATATATCAGGATGAAAAGGGTAAAGAGAAAACTAGGCAATGAAACTGGCTCTTTGGAATGATCATTTAAAGACAAGAAACATGGAAAAGACCATCAAACACCAAGAGAACTATTCTGTGCAGCAAGATGATAAAGATCCTGTGATTATTACGGTCTTTATGGTGGCGTCAGAGAACAAAATGAAAGTTTTATGTCGATTATTTTTCAAAAAAAAAGAAAAAGAAAGAAAGAGAATATTATAAATTCTCTTATATACTTCTGAATTTTTTATTATCGGCTATATAATTTATCATCAAAAGACTTTAAAAAAATAGAATGAATAATTATGATCACTTGCTGTTCTTAAGTATTTTAAGGATTTTTAAGGCTGTAATATATTCTATTGATTCATTAATGCCTATCTGAGCAAGGTATTTTGGAATAACAGAAAAAATTTATAACTGGAGTATAGAAAGTGAGCATTAAATGATAAAATATTCTTCTTTCGTTTGTTATAAAGTCAAATTATAAATTTTCTAAACTAAACTATCAAAATTTATAACATTGTTTCTCACTCTACACGTAAAAAAAATTAATTAAAAACAGAATTTAAAAGCAAGTTTTAAAATTTTCTCCTTATTAATTAATGCCTGTTATTCTTACACTGCTAAAAGTACGAGTAATAAGAAATTTAAAAAAAATAAAAATAACAAGAAGAAGACATTTTCCGATATATCGAGATGGATGCCACCAAATGCATCAAAAAGAGTAAATAGCTTTCGGTACAAGCTATTTACTGTTCGATAACAAGACCTTTTAATCGTTTAGAAAACTTGATATCGGTAATAGTTTGAATGAAAGCAAAGCTTCGGGGAAGAAAATGGAGTTGGTTTCTATTCTAACGACAGAACGTTAGTAAGAAAAGAGTAAACGCTTAAACTTCCATCTATTTTCACCGTCAGATGTTGTAGACTGACCTTTCTGTCAAACGACAAATCTCAAAGGGGGTGCACATTCCGAGATAGGTGACATCCAATTATAGTGTATCAAGTAGTACCCTTCGGCGAAAAGGCTCAGTTCTATCCTTATACATCCAAGTATGGCCCAAGTGTCCAGTGAATGTGACATGCCCATTACATAGTGATAAATTGTCTCCTGCCTTCTCATCAGCACAACAGGTCTTTACTATTTCTAAGATAGCAGGCATCTCCTCCTCTAAAATACTCCCATCCTTACTCAACACCCATTTTTGATAAACTTTAAACAGCTTCGAAAATAGTAATTTATACTGACTACCAGATTTAATGAACTGCTTTCTGCTTACCTTCGGAACTTTGTCTTCTGATTGTGTTTGCATCTTTATTTGGTTCGATCGTCGGTGGTGGAATTTCTATATTAAAAAAGAAATAATTTTATCGTATTAATCATTTACATAACTACATTAATTGCCGCTATTATTATCGTTAACGTAAATTGTTAATATAAATTTTTTCGTATTTTTTAAACCTTTATACACAGTATGCTTAACAAACTGTAAATACTTAAAAAGTATCAATTTTTAGTACTGATAAAACTTTTTAATTATTAAATTTTAATAAGATAATAAAGGATTATAAAAGATGAAAGGAGAAAAGTGATTAATAAATTTATTTTGTGCGAGAAATTAAGGTCAAGCTTTTATAAGAACTTGTTTATTATTTATCTGATTGTTAAAGTTTTAATAAGAAAACAAAAATAAAAGTTCCGAATTACCGGAAGGAATTAAATTTATCCTTTTTTTTTTTTTTTTTTTACGTTCAATGTGTGAAGAAAGGCGTTATTTTTTTTTTTTTTTTTTACGTTCAATGTGTGAAGAAAGGCGTTAAATGGGAAAAAAAATGATTTTTATGTGACTTATCAATATAAGTCATAAAATAAAGTGAAGTATTGTTTTCCCAATCCATCTTTTATTATTATTTTTTGTTTCTGTATTGATACCTTTGATACAGTCACGCTGCTTTCTTTCACTATTTTTTTATTTTATAAATTTGCATACAATTTCTAAATATAGAGTCTAATTTCGGGTTTAAATTTTTTTTTTTTAAGTTCAAAATATTCTATTAAACGCAAAGAATGTCGAGATCACAAAGGAGTTTTTAAAATCTAAAATTCTTTTGTAGTTCGAAAATATTTTTAACGCCATATCTTTGTTCCGACCTCATTCTGCTTTGATAATAATAATAATTTTAAAACCTGTCACAATTTACAAACTTCTTCAGCAGGGCAGGGGAAAAAAAACCGATGGACATCATTAGAAATTAAGAAAAAAAATAATAGTATAAAACATTTTAAACAGAAATCCAACTAAAAAATCAGATTAAAAAAAGATAAATTTTCTCTTCCTTCCGCAGACCTTTCGTAAAGAAATGATAGTGACATGTCTTAAGAGTGGCAATTGCAAAAATGATCTTTGCTCTTCAACTCATTACATCTACTTAATTGCTTATGTCAACCTTAGATAGAAAAAGGATCAAGATTGTCGATGATTCGCTTCAGTCATTTCATAATTGCAACTCCGAATTTTCATTTATTCCATTTTTTTCCTTTTATTCCTCCTTTCAACTACTACTACTACTACTACTACTACTGTTACTTTTTTTCTTTTCTTTCTCCACTTCATCGTTCACGTTTGGATGAAGAATTGAGAAAATTGGATTAAGTACATTTTGGATTGAAAGTTGTATAAATATCTAAAATATTGATCTTGTTTCCTTTTTTATATTTAAATCTGGAAAATGTATTAGGAGGGATTTATAAATAGAACGAATGGCAGAAATTAAATAAGCATTATATCTTCGTAAAGGAATTTAATTATCTGTGATAATTTCTGTAATTTTGAGGAGTATCTTTTACTTAATTTTTATTAAAGAAAATCTGGAAAGTTTTCGAGAGAGATAAAATCGTTTTGAAGGATGGGTTTCAAAGAGATAGGATATTTCATAACTGTCCGTCCGTTTTTATTAATCTCGGAGAAGAAAAATGATTACAAATAGAGATAACTCTTAATAAATCTGTTTTATTTGATCTCATCAATATTTACAGATAATGAATTTATTCCGAGTTACGAATCCCTCATTTTACTTAATCGTGTTTACGTTTGGATGGATAAGAAAATAAATTAGATTATTTTTTTCTTAATCCTCAATATAATCTACGAATTATATCTTTCCTAACATTATAAAATACTTCTTTTTTTTTTTGCGATCTTGCAAACTGATGCGGACGATGGCAGATACATAATAAATTACGCAATTTTCTAAATTATAACGGTGATAAAAATAGATAGCGAAAACTGCAAACAATATTTTACAAGCTACACAAAACACATTATTAAAGAAATATTTACCGTATAATCGTATAACTCCTTCTGTTTCTCCTAGAGAGTTCTTGGAGAAGCATTTGTAAGTGTCGAAATCTTCGGTTTTTAGAGTTCTGATGGTTAGTCTCATATGCGTTTTATATACTTTCTTCTTAGAAACGATTTCGTATTTGTCGTTAGATAGCAGCATATCACCTTTTTCTTTTGTCCAAAAATTAATAGATAAGGGATACGCTTCCGTGTGGCAATCCAAAGTGACGTCCTTCCCCATAGGAGCACCCACCAACTGATTAGGTATCCACATAACTGGAGGAACTGTAAATTAAAATTATGCAAATTTACAAAAAAATATATGACAAATATTTAAATTTTAATGACATTTGAGGAATAATTAATTATTTTTTAGGGGATGGAAGCAGAATGGATCGAATTACATTAATTATTATTCTAAGATATCATCTAAAAACGAGCCAAAAATTTTAAAACGTAATAATGACAATATATTTTTCAATGAACTTCATTCAGTAACATTCTAACAGGGATTTACCAAAATTTTAATGTTTCACTTAAAGATATAGAAGTCAGTGTGATCTGTAACAGCAAATGATACTTTCGTGGTATATTTTATGTATGTGCTGAATCTACCTTGAGGATCAATACAGCATTAATAATATTGAATGATAGAAGAAAAATACAAACTGTTACAGTAATGATCCTTCTAATGTAGTTTACTAGATATGTACAGATAATGATACAATTATTCCAAAGTTTTAATAATGTTCGACAGCATACTAAGCTAGAAAGCCATACCATAACGGATTTTGAAAATTAAAGTGTTTTAACTAACATTTAATCTCTTTTAATGAAAATTTTGCATTATAATCTAGCAGATAATAAAGATTTGTTACACTTTATCTAACTTTAATTCTCTTAATCGAATTTTAAATATAAAATGGATGCTAGTTATGTAGCTGATAGAACAAAATTGCGCTGGTATATATACTTAAAATCTTATATAATCAAAATAACCGTAAATATTAAATAAATTTAATAATATTTCTTGCAAATAATGACCTTTCGATCAAATTAAAGCAATGAATATTAATATATAATTTTTTTTTTTAATTCCACAAATAAAAAAAAAAGAAATAAAAATAATAATCTATGGAGATTTGAACGATTTTAACCAATTCAAAAGAGAAGTAGAAACATTCTAAATAGATAATTGCTTCAGTTTATTTTTATCCAGTGGGGGTAATGAAATAATTATCTTTCCCATTTGAGAAAACTTTCATCATTCTAAATTTGGAAAATCGTTATCGATTAATGTTTTGAAGAAAACAAAAGAAAGGCGATTCGATTAGAAATTCAGAGAGAGAGAGAGAGAGAGAGAGAGTTGAGGGGGTTAATAACCAGAAAACGCTTGATTAATTTTATTTCGAGTCGACTTTTAACAAATGGAGAATTACTAAATTTTCCAACCCGGAGTGGAATGCATCAGGAGAACTTCACTGATGCAAATGACAGGTAGGGTCTACATTAATTAAAATTATTAAAAGTAAACCTTTCGAACAGTTTAGTTATTTTAACGATAAAAGAATAATAATTAAATAAATATAATAATTCAAAAGATGCTAACCCATATATTTTGTTACTCTGCCTGCTACCTATAAATATGCAAATTAGTTTGTTCAGCGCTTTCTGATTTAGATAGCACATTATCTTTCATGTTCAGATGCCATTTTATCAACGAATTACTTAAAATTAATACTGAAAATGATATATTTTTGTTTTTATGGTATAACAATTAAAAACATTTTATATAGGAGATATTCAACTATAGACATATTTTATATTTTTAGAATAAATATCAGCTTTTGATTTACCTACTTATATTTTATATTTCTGCATTATAAAATTTCAGCTATATAATTATGCATATGAGTCATTGAATTGTAGAGATGAAAACAATTAAAAACATTTTATATAGGAGATATTCAACTATAGACATATTTTATATTTTTAGCATAAATATCAGCTTTTGATTTACCTACCTATATTTTATATTTCTGGCATTATAAAATTTCAGCTATATAATTATGCATATGAGTCATTGAACTGTAGAGATGATCTCTTTCTATAACTCTAACTTTGCTATACACTAGTATTTATGTGGAGAGAACATAGCCGTTTTTGTGGTTTCTTCCTAGCGATATAAATTTTAGAGACCACGAATAAAAAAAAAGCGAGTTTATATGGATACTGTAGAAGATTCATCAGACATGCAAACTTTTTCCTTATAAAAAAGTTTTTTTTTTTTAATTTTTCTAAACTCTAGAAATAAATTAGAAATGTTAGAAGAGTTTAAGAATTTTTTAATAATAATAAAAAAATAAATAAACTATAAAAACATGTTTCCTACATCGAATAATTTAAATCTGCAACCAAAGTTTGAACATAAAATTTCTATAAAAATTATAATTTACGATGTATTACTTAATTTTAATTTGATTTCTTCCGTGATTAAAACCATTAATATATAAAATTTTTTAGAAAAGAACCGTAAATTTACGCTACTTATATATATACATACATATAAGCATGCATAATTTCTTTTTACTGTATACGTGTTTAAGTAAAAACCAATGATAGAACACATTAAAATACTTTTTGACATTTAATGGATCGCGATGACCTAATTGGTAAAGTGCAGCCAGGAGGAGGGAAAAATCATTTTTTTCTTTTTCTATTTTTTTTTTCTTTCTCCTGGAGAGTAAAAGTGGGTTAAGCACACTGCTACAACATAAATCTTCGAGTATAAACAATAAAAGTAGAATTTTCGATAATTTATTTTACAGTTCTGACAATTAGATGAGAGAGAGAGAGAGAGAGAGAGAGAGAATGATCAATAAGATGATTGAAATTAGATTTAATTAAGAAATTTCGTTTGTATGTAATCCCTGTTATGATTTTTCATCATAAATAAATAATTTCCTTATGCATTTGCCAATTTTTAAACCTCTTACATGACTACATTCGCTGTTATAACATGTTTTATATAACATTAAATAAGACAGTGCGTGTTATGCAATTTCGACTATATATTGCTCGATCGCTCATGCACTGGACGTAAGCAAGATTACTCTAACGTGCCGCGCATTTGCTAACATCTACAGACTTTTTTCTTTCCATTAAAAGAGTGAAAAAGCACAGTAAACTAATTTCCAGACCTAACACCATTCCCTAACGACATAACAACGTGTTTGGCCACAAAGCAATCAGTAGATGGCTACTCACAGTGGACATGCAACATGATCCTCCTACTGACAGATGGCGGTACTCCATTCGATGCTATACACAGATAAGCACCCATATGAAGTCTGCTTACTCTAGTAATGTTCAGAAACTCCCCATCATAAGTCGCAGCTGCAAAAAAAAGAAAGATAAGACCCCTTAATCGTCTCTGAGGGATTAGGGGGATTAGAGAGTGCAAAAGGTGATTTTAAATAAATGCTCACCTAATACTTTTCTACCTTGCCACATTCCTAAGGGTATCTTCTCGTTGTCTTCCCTTCTCCATGATATGTTGGGAGTGGGATAACCAGCTGCTTTGCACGTTAAAGATACGTTGGATCCCTCTCTAGAAATTACATCCGAACTGCTATTCTTAACTAATATATCCGGAGGAACTACAAATGGATAATTAGCAGTTGGTGTTAACATGCTGAGAAAAGAAATTAGGATGTTAACAACAATAGCAATAGCAATTTAACAACTCTTAGAAACATCGTTAAACAGGGATTCCTAAAGTTTTTCTGTCGTTAGCCAATCTTGTCTGTCTTTTTTTTTTCTTTTTCTTTTCTGTGGTTGCTTCCGTTCTTCTTTATCTTTTTTTTAACATTCGAGTCAATTAAGTCGAAAAGACAGCCTCCTCTGCTAATTAGAAAGTGTCCGGATGAGATTTATGCAATATTTATACATATTAATTAAAATCGTGCAAGTTTTTTTAATGGTAACAGTAAGAGCAGAATGACGTAATTCCAAACGTTGCGTGATGCTGTCGTGAATTTGATGAGTTTACGTGACATATAACAAGTACATGATGTGTGCTAAAGATACAGAAAAGTATCGGTAGAGTGACAAATGTCTGGAAATTGAGTAGTAGTTGTAGTAGCAGCAGCAATACTAGTTGGTTTTTTTCGTGTTGAGCAAGCTAACTTGAGAGATTAAACATAACACGAGTTTCTAACTTCGATGACATTGTAGTATTTAATTTCGGTAACGGCAACTATAATTTACATTTGAAATTTGATTCGTTCGACTTTTAGTTTTTTGTGGTACTTAACATTCTTATGGCGATGCGCTCTCGCCAGCACTTTGCGATACTCGAACATATTTTTCGTTTCATTTTACCACTTTTTTTTGGCTATAACATTTTGGTTTCTACACGTCGTGAATTTAGACAACTTTTATTAACATTTTAGCATATATTTTTCGCCGTTTTCTGACCGAAAAATGTTTAAAGAACAACCAGAAACAACTTAAAAATTTGGACATATTTTTTTTCGCTTTTCTTGGCATCAACGATTCGTTTAATGCAGTCATTAATTATTTGACTTTATAAACAAGTCAATTTTATAACCAAAATTTTTCGTCTTATTTTATAACCTTTATTCATTTTTAGTTACGGTCTGCCATTATTTTTGTCCTCATCACTATTTTATATTATATAAACTTCCAACGCACCGTTCCTCGTAACTCATCTGAAAAGGCAACTTCTCCAGTGAATTTTATTTTATAAAAAAAGAAAGTTTTATAATCAAAAATTTTTCATCATGGCTAAAAACTCTTTGAGTCGAAACAGGAGATTATATACGGTTTTTCTTCATCATCATTTTCCGTTATTAACTTTCCAACTCAATAACGCATTAACAAACCAGAACTCTCATCATTCATCCAAAACAACCTTACTGCAAACCTCACAACCGACGCATTTACATTCTATTAACCTCTCTCTCGGCCAGTCATTACACGTAAAAAGAGCAAAAAGAAAAAAAAATGTTAAAAATTCTCGATCACGCACACCACACCCTCCACTATTACTTCAATTAGAGCGACTAAGAAATGTCAATCTTACCTAAAACATCCAGATAACCAACTTGGCTCTTCATCGGTGCAGTATTAATCTGACACATGTAACCACCCTTGTCTGATTTTTGTACGTTTTTGATATGTAACACGAAGTGCCTGTTATCGTTGTGGCTCAAGCTGATTCGATAATTTCTAGTTATGATATGATTGTGGATAGTCAATATGGCTTTCGTCTCTACTTTAATCCATGCAGCCTGGAAAAAAAAGACATGTTTTAAAATCCATTTTAATAATACCCAAAATTACATATTCTGGGAAACCTTACCCTGTAAGTACCAAGATTATCTACGATGCAGGTGAGTTGTGCATCGCGACTGAGTGCAACTGTCACATTTTGTATAGGATCTGCAAACGATGGCTCCTCTTCGTAATTAATACCTAAAACGTAGATTAAATGTCAGTTTTAAATACCATGTAGAAGAAATAATGATTAATTAAATGGATAAACATCAAATTGAACGAATTTTCGTCGACCAAAGTTTGCACAACTGGACGGGAATTTCAAGTCATTAATTTGCTCCTCTGTTGGAAGCTAAAACAATTTATTTAGCAAAGATGTATCAGGCATGCACAGGATGAAGAAGAAGAAGGAAAAAATTTTTGCAGAAAGTTTGATTAAATCGCTGCTCTTAATAATATTGCTTATATAGCTGCAAAGTGTAAATTTGCATCCTTGTTATCTAGAAGGATTTATCTTGTTATCCGTTGTGCGGAAAATTGATTTGATTGAATTTCATTCTTTCTAGTAATTTATTATAAAAAAATATCTTAAGAATCGAAATTTATAAATGATAGCAGAAAAATGGACACACACACACAGAGTAAACTTTCTGTTCAATCAATTTTTCGTTCAAGATTAGCAAAATATTAATTTTTGCTCGTTTGTTTTTACTGAAGATTACTTGTTCTCTACTAAAAAATCAAAATATTTTCTTCAGTTTTGACAATAAAAGAGACTTTTAAAACGGGAAATACCCAGGGAATAACAATCTATTTTCAAGACAATACGTCGTAATATTCGTTTATTCTTTTTTCTTTTTGCATTTATCTCGCATAGCAGAATGTTAAGATTTTTCATCAATATGGCAATTTAAATCACGTAATGGAGCAAACGAATATAAAAAGAAAATTAAATCGCATGCATACACAATTAAATTTAGAAATTAATTAGAAATCAAAGAAGTAGAGGAGAGGTATCAACTTAATCAAAGAGAAGTTCTCCTCTGTGGTTTATCGCCGGTTGTACTCCTGTTAATAGTCACGGAGCACGGCCATCACATACGCGAACTGCACTTTACTCACTTAATTTACGACACATGTTTGCTTGCACAGCGTATGAGAAAAGCTGCAACTTTACTGCAGAATTGCGTATTGCTTTATATAGGTAAGGTACACGGCGTATACTTTGTCTTACATTCCTGTTACGCCATAAAACTTTGCACTCTATTCTTACTTTTGAATTATTCATATTTTGATCAAAAGTTTTCCCCTATCTCAACAGGTGTAAAGTTTTGGTCGAAGAACAATTTTGTCCTGAGAGATTTTGTTTTACGACATTTGATAATGAAACTTTCCTTTAATTATCATTTGTTTCTGCTTTATACCATTAAACGTTTGTTATAGTAACGGATGAGTTTCATTTATGAGAGAGAAATAACTATTTATTCCTCTGCTTTAATTGTATTCTTAATGGGAAGAGAAATTTTGAAATTACAGTTGTACATTTCCAAATTGCAGATGAGACTTCCTATAAGTTATTTTTGAACTTTGCGAGCAATAGGCCATTTTTTCCCAAGTTTCAATAATTTAATTCTCTAAAAATCCCTAGTCTTATTCATGAATTGTTAAAAAAATCGTTCGTTTAACACTCAAGTTAAGTGAAAATTTAAATTTTGGAATAATTTGTGCTATTTTCCTTTGGTTAAATCGACTTTTAATCAAGAGAAAACCTTAATTCTGAAGCACGTTTTGTTACTGTAAACCACTTTTGTTAACTTATACTTGCATATATGTTAGTGAAGTAGTAAGTTTATTGCTTTCATTAGCTCTTATTACGTCGCTGTTATATGATCCATTACTATTAAAGTACTTCGTAGTTACTGTGTTGTTCTGATACTAGTCGTATAATAAGTTTGCGAGTTTGATAGTTTCTTCGTTGTTTGTTATTTTGCTGTAACCCTTAAGATAAGCAATTATTTCTCAAGAAATTACTATTAGAGTGAAAGCGTTTTAAAATTTTCGCTGTTATACCAAGTAATATTAGCGAATTTTTTTCATAAGAACGATAAATTAGTATCAGGTAAACGATTAAAAAGCGCGACCATGAGCAGCGCAGTAGAACTATCTAAAACGTCTAAGAAAAAGCTTAGCGAGCCATTTAAAAACGTGAAAAAAATTGTTTTTTTTCCTTATATATTTAACCAATAAAATTAATTTTGCTTTTAATCGATAGTAATTAACGTGGAAAATTTTTACGCACAGTTTCATCCAGTTCTATCATTTCTAACCGAATTGGAGGATGGAGATAAATCTTGCTTCGCCGTTGGCCAAGTTCATGTTTATGAATAGCACACACACCTTAAATGCATTCAATCATTTTATTTTTTTAATTGAGAGTGAGTTTTAGTAGTCATTCAGTGCAAAATATCTGTTGCAGTATCACGATCAATCAAATGCGAAGATTATTGCGTTATCTCAACCACAATCTCACATTTTTTTTTATTCTCACGAACACGTTTTCTTCTAGTTAATCTATATTCTTTGAACCTGAATTTGCACATGTTTATATGATGTATATCGTCGAAGCACCGTGTTGAATAACCAATTATTCTACCGCTACAACGACTCATATGATAAATCAGATTTTTAATTAAAAGAAAAATCATACTTTACAGTTGCAGAGTAATTACAAATTGAACAACTTTGGGCTATTCGGAAACAGATGCAATGATATAGAAGGAAAAAGTGGATCAATAACCTTCTCTAACCAATAGTGCCATTTAGTTACTTCTACCACCGAATTTTGCCAGAACGGTCGATGGTTCAGTAATTTCACCAGACTGAACTACAACTTTTATTTGAAAGTAGAAGAAAACTTATATAATATCCGAAACATAATATGTATATGCAAAGAAAGAGAAATTTTTTAATGGAATTTGCGAAATTGAAAATAAATTGTTCTTTTAAAATAACTCCAATTTATGTTATATATTAAAGTGGTTTCTTGAAGATTTTTTCCAGTTTAATCCATTTAAAAGAAATGAATATATATTTTTGTCATTACAGTAATAGTTTCCGTCTTAATTTGCCCTCTTAATGTTATAATAGACTCTCTGATGATATACATAAGTCACTGAAGTGAGAATGTCGATCGTTACTCTTCGACGGATTATGGACAACAAAACGTGCTTGTAAAGGAATGTAAAAACTATCAGTGACACGCAAATAAAGTAAAAATGCTTTAAAATTTACAGGATTTTCCGATATTTCAGTTTTATAACCTATTTTGCATCTAAAATAGGTGTGGGAATTAGTACTGAAGCTCGTAAAATTATAAGGAGTCGGGAATAAACTTTTACACCTTTTTTTCCGTTTCTTAGAATATATTTACAATATATACCGAGAATTTATTACAAAATTTACTGTTACGAGAACAGCTACAGGTGTTACGACAACTAAAATATCACCAATTTCGTCCCGATCACCGCGAGATCGTCCGGAATTTTATCGAAACCAGAAAGAAGAAATTTCCGGTTTTGTATGCCCAAAAAAAAGTAATTCATGGATCGACGTATACGCGAAGAATTTAATTTTAGAAACCGAAAATTTCGATTTAATTAACTTAATTAAAACTTATATAAAATAGATAGAAGGTAAATAGCGTTTGAAAGCCATTTCTAAGCCATGACATATGGTACGGTTATCAATCACGCTTCTCAACAATAGGAGAAGGTCTCATTTACATATAGCACCTCTCCACTCCCAAATACTACAGCAATGAGTCACGATTAAAATGAAGAAAAGCGAAATAGCCATCTAGGTGATAAATGATTTAATTTTTCCCTTCTCCTCCTATAAATCAAACTAGTTGGAAACTTTAAGATGACGGACATTCTTCCACACAGAAAAACGTAAAAAAAAAGAAAAGTTATACTTTAAAATCGTTCTTGGTTAGATCTAGTAATAAGTTCTAACGCAACTTCAATTGTTCATTCAATATTCCACTTTTACCCGTTATTAGCGATATAAATTTAGAAATTTCTAAATCTGGATGTTACTTTAAAATGCATTATTCTTCGGTAAATATTAATGCGATTTTAAATTGCTGTATCAATCCAGTAGAGGATTCGATAATCTCTCTTCTTTTGAATGATGTGTGTGAGGATCAGAGATGGAGATAGATAAGCAGTTAGGTTTTAAAACTGTTGATCGACGATTTTGCTTTAAAAAGGAACTGTAAACACATATAGATTCGCAGTTTTTTTTTTTATCTTAATAAACTTCTTTTGTTAAAGCTTAAAGTGTACGCTATCTAGAAAATGAGAAAAAATTTGCGTAATACTTTAAACAAAATGCTTTCAGAGGACGGAAAAACTGACAAATTGGGATAATGCAGCAGTAAAAATCATCAAAGTTTTACGTAATGAGATTAAGCACTTTATTCTTTTTGACAGAGATTTCGAGAGGCAAAAAATTCTCAACAACAACAATTACGATCATAAAGCACTTAAATATTTTTATATATTATTTATTTTTATATTCAATTTTCTTTTTGGAACTTAGTTTCATAATGAATTTTTTTCCCTTTAATTTTTTAAATATTTTTGCTTCTTGTCTTCTCTTAAATCACTTAAAATATTCGTAAAATATATTCGTAATAACTATTCTCTAAATCGAAAACCATCAATAACAGTCGCATTATTATTAATTTTGCATGCGATACACTCAAATGTATTTTAAAGACTACGTGGTTCTTGTAATTTATAAAGTACGATTAATTTAATCGTGGTGGATAATCGTATATATATATATGTAATGCTAATCAATTATCCATGCATTTTATAATTTATAAACTAATTAGGATTCTTTATTGCACGATGCCAAAGAATAGTATTCGCAAATAAAATTCCTTTGATGTCGTGAATAGCCTAACTTTGTTCGATAGGGAGGGAAAGAGTGGAAGAGAAGGACACAAAATACACGTTCTGCTAGATATTTAGAGGTTCTGATTGACCGGGTAAAGTTATGGTTTCCTTGCACAAGAATTCAGGTTACATGCCACGTGTCAATAAATATCCGTTCCATTAAATACCATAGCGACTGAAATGCCAACAGCACTACATGAACTGATATCGTGACACGAAATTGTCAATGTTGCACGGATTTAAAATATTTTTACATTTTTTTTGTATTTGCATTGCAATATTTTTTGTTGATTTATTAATCTGTCGTTTATAATCTGAATGGATGGAAACCCTATAAATATATATATATTTTTTTAATATTACTTTTGTAAAAATCGTTTATGTTAACAATATCGATAATAATTTTTTGTTTCTGTAAAAAGTTCTTGCGGATTATTTACTAAAGTAATCATTGAAAATTAATCTGTTGTAACTTTTTGATTAATATGTTATTGCTGCATATTTAAAATTCAATTTTAAAAGTTGTTTTTGAATTTGTTTAATTATTAAAAAAAAACTGCAGAAATGCATTTTAAAAATAAGTTTCTCTTCTGTTTTCCGCTCTCTAAGATGTCTGAAATCGAAATTTTCAGTTTCAGTTTACGTTTCTGTTGTATTTTTTACGTTATGCCAATTTCGCGCTTTAACTGTTGAAATTAAGTAAACGGAAAAAGTTTATTTCAAAGGAAAAAAAATTATAGTTTTGAGTGAAAAAATTTGTTTTTCTTTTTTTTCAATAATTTAATCATAACAAATTACCATAAAATTATTTTACTTCTTTAGACACGCAAAAAAAAAAAAAAAATAATAATTCTGACTTGATCAGAATTGAAAAATTACAGATGTAAGGCTTGATAAATTTTAGTTTAACAATCGATTAAAATATTTATAAAGTTTAAAGATTATTAATTCACATAAATGAATTGTCGTTCTTCTTTCTCGATTTTCGTAATAACAAGGACATTTTTACATCATTGTGACGTAGATTTCGCTCAATAATATTTGCCATTTATGATTACGTCATGAACGGCATCAAACAATTACATCAAACAATTACATCGCTTACGCCAATGGATAAATATGCCGAACAGTAAACACGAACAAAAAGTCTAATGGAAGTTAGCGTGAGGATCAGCCAAGTACAGTAATGGAACTCCCCGTTTTCTATAATTTATACGAGCGCTTATAATCATAAAATTTTTATTTAGAATCACGCAAAGAATTAAAAAATATAAAAAGCAAAAATAAAAGCAATAAAACGGTAGTTACTGTTACACGTAAATAAAAAAAAAGAAATTAAATAAAAGATTTTTCTATTTTTATCTATAATTTTTCCAAAATAAAAAAATACAGATAAATATATGCAACTTCCCAGTTTTATTTTGCTGTCATAAATATATATTATAAAAATTTCAAAACTTTAAAAAAAAAGTAAAAGAGGAAGCACTCCTTTACTTTTATAGTAGCAAAAAGTTCTTCTCAACTGCTTAATGTGCTTTTCTAATTTGGTTTAGTAATTAGATATCTAATTAATTAAAATAAATCATTTTACCTGAATATTTTGCATAAGAAATCTAGTAACTCTTGATAATTCTTTTTCAATCATTCGTTGTTGTTTATATAATCTTCCTATGTCCATAGCACTATTTCTAAATTCTGATACTTTCTTTTTAATTCCCTCTAAAGTAATTTCTAAAATATCCTATAAAATTTATAATATAATTTTAAATTCTGAACTATTAAATAAACATTCATATATCATCATTTTCATTGAGATTAGGATTTGAATTTGAAAAAGCAAATAACTGACAGGTACTCCACAAAAATTTGTCATAATTTTCATAATTTAACTCTCAATGTGTATATCAAATTAGTTTACATATAATAGAGCATCCAATTAAAAAATACAATTGAAACAGCAAATCTGACAATTACATAACTAGAATTATAAATTGAAATGATGAATTTAATTGATGATATTAGAAGTCAAATTTAATGAAATATTTTTAAATCATTCTTAAGTTTTAATAAATATATATTAATAATTATTTGTCTAATCTAGATTAGTTGTTTATCTTTTATAAATTAATAGGGTGAATATGATTAATTATAGAGTGATGTAAAGTTTGATTAATTATTTTAGAATAAAATAAACAAAATAATGACAGTTTGAATATGTAATTACATATTTAAAAATTGTCATTATTTTGTTAAGCACTAATTTTATTATTCATAAAATATGACAGAACAATGAATATTTATAATGAAATATAGTGTTAGCACAAATAAAAGAAAAAATTTTTTGGCATTCCATTATTTAGTAATATTATACTAAGTAAGCATTACTATGAAACTGTATTGATATTTGGAATTTTAATTACTGTACATAATTTAATAAAAGTTATAAATAATGATAAGTAAAATCTCAAAATTTATTAAATTTATTCTTGCTATATTATAGGAAATTTATTAATCCTTTAATTTTGATATAATAAGATACTTGTGCCAAATAAAGCCATATACAGGCGGCCCTCGACTTTTGCACATAATTGGTTCCTGAAAGTGTGTGCGAATGTTGAATGTTCGAAAGTTGAGGGATGTAAAAAAATGTGCACCAAAAACTGTGTTTTAAAGTATTTATTTATCAATATGTATACATAATGAAGTTAAAGAGACGTGTTTAAGTGCTTTCGGGAGTTTTCTTTATAAACGTGTCAAGATTTAGTTGAATATCTCATTTTTTTCTTTTCTTGATAAAGATTGCTAAAACTTGGCTGTTACTATAGTTCCTACGCATCCCCACCATATTTTACATATAGTTAATACTTCGAATAGTGCGAGAAATTCGTGAAACCCATTATTAGCACTAATAGATGCCTACCTGTACATGCATTTTAAATGCTTTCATAACCAGTATACAAGTAATTAAATCCATATAGAATTTTCCATATTCTCTGTTGGGAATTAAAGTATTTTTTTCTATTTGCTGGCAACACTTTTTCCTTTCTTTCTTCTTCTTCTCGACATGTAGCATGACTGTGGAAGATTGCATCATTGTGAGTTTCTTTTATTGTTTTATTTTTGTATTACATTCCAAGGTATGTTACAGAAGTACTGTAACATATAATAAAGACTAATGTTTTTTTCATTTTGTTATGTTTTGTATCTACAAAACCGAAAAAGCTAGAATCACGTAGAACAACATTCTCCACCAGCCAATCTGCCATTAGTGATGAATCAGTCGAAGAATTGAAGGATATAAATAACAATATTAATTTAAAAAAAAATAACAAAATATTTCAAATAAACTTATTATTATTCATATGCAACAATTTCAGAGATTAATCAGATATGTGAAAAATCGCTAATCTTCCATATGACCAACTAATATTAAAGGACACGGACTGATTCCTGAATCATAATTCTTAAAAAAATTTCAGGATTATAAATTTGGCTGGATATTTGATCCCTCTTTCGGATCGAATATCACAGATATAAATTAATCTGTAATTTATGGTGGACTTTAGAATGATTTCTGCCACTTAATAATCATTGTTTGGAAAGACAGATTAAAAAATAAAATTTTTTTAAATTTCAAGCATCATTTTATAAGGGTTTCATAGAACTTCAAAATTTGTCTGCTAAGAACTGATTCTTACAAGTTAGAATTTGAACGCTTTTATTTAAGCAAAATTTAATCTTTAAATTAAAGAATCTACAGCAACATTTTATTTTTTAAACAGTTTTTAAAATCTTTATTTTAAGCAAAAATATGAAATAATTTTAACAGAATGAATAAAACAATAAATTTAAATTATATAACACAGTACTACATATTAAATTACGAATCAAATTCAATAATAAAAACAATCCTTAATGATGAAAACTTTTAATGCCGATTTTGGATTCAAATATTTTATATGGCCGGCAATATAGGATTAATAATCTCTCTATAATAAAACTTAACATTGTAGTTTAAGGAACAATAATAGAAGTTAAGTGTCTACTACAGATTAAGATATACTGCTTAAAAGTGATTAATAAAAATAAAAATACTGTATTTGTATCATCGTTGTTTGGACTCATTTCCACTGACTGGTGAGATTTGATTTCGATCCGATTTTAAATATAAACTCTCGGGTTTAAGAAAATTTTGAATCCTAACAATTAGCAAATTTTATTTTAAAAAACAATAGCTGTTTTGATATTTTTATTTTACAACAATCTTCCCATATCGGTGTGTAGGAGTATAAACATAATTAAAAGTTATTTTAAGAAAAACGTATAAAAAATCTCCTAAGTTTACAGGGTTTATTTTCTTTCTGAAAATTAACGAACTTAAGATAAAAATCATTTGTAATAATATAGGATAATGTTATGAAATAAGTTTGCACCATTTACGAGTTTATCATTATCTCTGCGATCTCCTTTTTCAGAAAAGTTTATTAATAATCTGTTCAAATAAACTACAGAACATGTGACAACTCGTTACGCTTGTTACTTCGTTAATTCGCATATTAATCTTAAAATAATAAACAACTATAATTATAGAAGCAATTTAAATATCTTAAAAATATGATTTACAAAACATGTATTGCTAATTTTATTTTGCTATATAAATTATAATTAATAGCTTTAAAAATTAATTAAAATCTAGCACTACAAAAGCAATTAAAAATTAGAAATAAAATTAATAATCAATAAATCTAATGTTTACCAATTTGATTTCCCTAGCATATAAAATGAGTTGTAGACATAAATAGAATCCGAATTATATCAATTTTATGTTTTAATCGCTATATCATATCTATAACTGGATTATGAGATAGCGATGAAAACATGCAAAATGCAAATAATCCGAACTTAAGCTATATTATATACAGGTAATGCTGGTAAAACACCGTAGATAGGTTCCTAAAAAACGCCGTGTTGTGTGAAACCGTGTTATATGAGACCTGAAGCCAATACAAAAAAGGCAATTACATTCTAAAAATAATTAAAAACAAAACCTTTTTTAATTCCACATAAGAAATTTAATTTTTAATATATATATAAATATTCTTAATTTATAATATATATTATTAGTCATATTCAAATCAACTTATATAAGTGGATCATTCAGGGAAACCTTATATAAATCAAAGCATACATATGTCATAACATATCCTATACAGTACTAAAATAGTAAATAAAAGCAAACAATAAACCAAATAAGTAAAAATAAATCGTTTATTCAAAACGTTTTGGCTATCCATGTAGCCTGCCTCAGTTGTAATATATACTAAAATAGTATTCTATATTTTGTCACAAAGACTTAACATTAAAAATAGTTATATTAAAGAGTAAGCACATATGTCATGTAGTAAAGCAGTCACCATTTTGGAGACTGGATTCAATTCCTAGTCCCATACTTTCAGTTTTCAAGAAAAATCCAAGTTCAGGCCAGACTTTTTAACTAAAATTAATCTAATAAGTCCATAAAGCACATGTATATATGATAAATGATGAAATTAGGAGAAAAATGCTTTTATCTCTGTGTTATACCTTTATCCATTATCATCAGAATATTTTTGTTTTTAGTTAAGGAATCTTTATGTAAGTATGGATCTATGTATGTTAAGTATTGCCTGAACATATTACAAACTTTTTGACATTTACGGATTGGGTAAATAAATATTTTGAAAAAATTAACAATTAGTGAAATTTTATTATTTAGCTAATAAAATAATATTTATTAAAAACAATAAAAGCAACAATAAAACTTAATTTTTGATTGATTTATTTGACTTTTGTAATAATATAATTAACATTAGTTTATTGCTTTATCATCAAGATCTTTCATTTATAAGATACATAAGTCTTATACATGTTGTTCCCATGGATTTGATCTAGCACAACATTTCTCAACTAATGGTACACATACCACTGGACTGGTAATATGTAAAAGAACTTTGATGGTATGTATATAGTCCCGACTTCCTATTTATATACAAGACATATTTTTGTTGATAATATTAAAATTTTTGAATTTTGGTTTGGTGGTACACATTTCTAAAAAGGTTGAGGACTACTGATCTAGCATAATCTAATTTAATTTTTCTAGTCTAATTGTTTTTCTAGCCTAGTCTATTTAATTGTTATTGGTGTTATTTTTGCAATCTTTTTGCATTATTTATGGTTTCATTATTTATGAAATTGGAAAAAACTGTAATGATGATAAATCTTTAGCAAGATATAACTTCAAAAAGAAAGAATATATAAATTTTTCTTATTTTCTAGTATGACTGCAAAGTGGTTTTCTAGTTTGCCATTCAAAAAGCAGAATAAGCTTGAATTTATCTGAAATTGTGAGAAACTGTGTGTTTTCTAATTTTAATTATAATTGTTTTCAAAAAATTGGAGTATATATCTACTTGTTTCAATAGAAGTTTCATTTCATAAGATGTCATTAATCATTTGTTTGTATAATACAATAATTTGATATTGATTCTGCTAAAATATATCTATTCATTGTAGAATTTGAAACTTCAATGAAAGCATGTTTAATTGTCTTATTGTTATTTTCTTTCCTTATCTATGCTTCATCCTTTGAATTTTTTGTCTTGGTATTTGCAGATAGCTGTTGTCATCACTTTTTTCAATTTGCTATCAATATTTCTAACTTGAATTACAGTAATATATTTCCATTTGTCACTAAAATTAGAATAAAATTTAGTACAGTACAGGACCATTATCTGGAATGCTTGAACATAAGATTTACTGGATAAGAAATCTTTCTGAATTGGGTCACTGTGTTTGAAATATACTAATGCATTTAAAAATTAGAATAATTAAATAAATAAGTATTACATCTTCAGAAATACTAGTATTTTAGATTAATTTTAACATCTAGTTAACACAAGGTTAAGTCAATATATAAATCACAAAACAGGATAGAAAAAATGACTGTGAAAACTTTATTGGGATTTCTTTTATTTTTTGACATAATCTACCTGTACATTCAGTTAGTTATCCCCTTGTTTCATAAGTCCTTGAAAGCTGACAGCAAAGAAGGTTTCTGATTGCTTCTGTAGGCAATGAGTGACCTTGTTGGCAATGTTTTCATCATCTTTGAAATGGTGACCACCTAGGTGATTTTTCTGGTACCCAAATGATGGAAAATATCTGGGAGCTAAGTTGGGATTATAAGTGGATGTTCCATCTGAAAATTATCAACAACTCCTGCATCATTCTGGCCATATGAGGACAAGCATTATCATTTAATAGAATCATGCCTGTGTTCAGAGATCAGGGCATTTGGATTGTCACAGTTTCTGCAAAGTGGCATTGACAGTCTCATCATGAGGCTTGAATTCTGCCAATATGACATCTTGTGAATTCCAAAAAATGATTAGCATAACATTGCATGTTGATGGGGTCACCTTGAACTTTCTGGTGGATTCACAAGGTATCTTTTCATTTCATGGAGGATGTTTCAATTCTGGTTGAAAGTGATTCATCCATGATTCATTCTTTGTAACAATTCATGTGATGAACTCCTCTCCTTGCATGATATTGTATGAGGTGTTGCATTCATAAGCTCATTTGTTCATTTTATGTTCAGCAGACAACTGCCATGGGATCCACCATGCATAGACTTTATGGAATTTTAGCCATTCATGAATAAATGATGAATCCATGAATCCATGGATTCATAATGTTGTAGTCAGTTCCATGAGAGTAACCCACATTACCAGCTATTTCATTTATTTACACACAATGGCCAATATGGATCATCTCCTCCACATGCTGTACCATGACCTCAGTTGTAACCTTCATAGGACAACCTTGACACTTCTCTTCTGTGATGCTTGTTCATCTATTGTTGAATTGTTTGATCCTATTATACATAGCTTTTTTTGACATACACATTTCATCTTAATCTGGAAGCATTTCTTTTTGAATTTCCTCTGTGGCCAGTCCTTTGGCCCACAGAAAATGCACAACTGCATGCTGTTCTTCTTATATAAACTTATGTAACACAGTTTCCATATTAAACGCTACAGCTGACTAACTATGCCATGCAGGGATATAGCATTAGTTCTGATTTCTTGCCCACTGATGCTGCTATCAACTGGTACAAAATAGACACTGAATTTAAAATAATTTTCAGTCAGTGTGGATTTGTGACATATATTGATTTATCTACATACATTCTGGAAATATGCAAAAAATTTCCCTCAACTAAAATCTGATGTTTAATACACATGATGTTGATAATTTTAAGTGCCATGCTATATGTATGGATTTTTTCTTTCTGTTGGTTTGATAAATTTAAATTGTTTTTATTTAATATGCTAATGGATTTATCTAAGAGAATAAGAACTTGTTTAATTATAAACAACTTTTATAGATAAATTATTGATTTATCATCAATAATTTATTTATAAAAATTGTTTATAATTAAACAAGTTTTCAGTGATAGATATAACATTTAATTATAAACATTATTTAACATGTTTGACTAGGTTATTTTAATCAAAATAATACATTATTCTATTAAGATTTATAAAATGTATTGAAGTAAATCCAAAAGATGTGAACTGAAAATACAATAAAAATATTCAAACAATAAATCTATATTTAATAGCATCATATAACATGAAACTGAATGAAATGAGTTAAAAATGTAGAATCTCTATAAAATTTAAGATATGAAAATACAATTACAGATCAGAAAGATTAGATAAAACTAAACAGTTTTATCTGAAGTTTATAATAATAACAAATGAGCTAGAACTGTGTTCAAGCATCAGCAAGTGCATTAACATTTCTCAAAGAATAGCACTATTGAATTCATATGGAATCCTATATTCATATCATGTTTTGAAACATAGCCAATTTGGCTATGTTTCAGAACATGATATGAATATAGGAGCACTGGAGGATTAGTCTCATATTGAAGCACTGGAGGATTAGTCTCATATTTCTGAATATAGGAGCACTGGAGGATTAGTCTCATATTGCACTTTAATCTGATTATATATCATATGAAAATTCACTTTCACTCTTTTCAAAACATTTACAGTTTGTCTGATCTAAAAATTCCTTTTATAATTCATTATCTGTATTAACTATGGAAAATTCTTGTTTTTATATTTAATTTCATATTTTGAATCAATAGTTTATTTAGAAGATGCTTAGGATCTGCAAAGCCAAATTCAATAATATTTTTTTAATTAATTTATATTTAAGTAGACAAGTGTAATGCATAGTAAATAAATTTATTTTGGTAAACAGATGTAGTTTAATTACAGTAGTTAATTTTTTATTCTCAATGGATAAAAGATAAAAATTCAATCTTGGATATATCAAGGTTTTAAATTATAGATAAAATGAAACACTTGCATATGTTTTATCTATAAGATGATTGTAAAAATTACAGTTGTATAAACTGACTAAAAGGACTTTGTATAAATGGCATTCATAATATCATACTAGCTGATTCATAGCTGATTATAGAATTTATGAATATATTTCATTATATTAATTGGCTCATAATTTGCTTCAGATGCTAATAGATTGAAATTTTCCAAAACTGCATTACAAATTTTCTTTTAGTTATAAACATATATCCATTGTGTTTTGTTTGTAAATTGAAAAGAAAGTTTTCAACTTTAAATTTACAATGAATTTAGACAAACTCACTATATATACTATATTGGATATCATTTGCTATTTATTTAACTAATTAAATATTCCAGAGATTTGAATATAAATATCCACTTAAAACATCCAAATTATGAAATTTTTGCACATACAAACAAGGATTTTAAAGAAAGTATTACCATTTTGAAATGCTATGATGATCCATTAAATAGCCATGTATTTTTACAATATACAGATATCCCTCCAAAAACATGTTCTCCTAAAACACAGTTTCACTCCAACACGATTTGAAAAATGCGGAAACTCTCATATAACATGATACTTCTACAACATTTTTTTTTATGTATTCTTCAAGTGTTCGTTTCATATTTATGTTTTATAATTTTTTATTATATATTATACTTTAATTTCAGAACTCAAGTGGGTCACTTGAAATTACGAAATGGGTCACTCAGTGACCCGCGGGTCATAGGTTCCCGAGGCCTGATATAAACAATTCACAAAGAGATGTCAGCTATGTATAAGGAATGTCCATTAAATGAGATTGAAATATTGGATTCAAATGTGGTCGCACTAGACTGTAGATAACCCAAGAGAAGACCATCTATCAATAGTCACAGAACCAAGTATGGTGGCAAAAATTGAGTAGCTAGTGCTTGAAGATAGACATGCAATAGTTAATTTCTTAGCTAGGGAGGCAAACATTAATAGGGAGTTAATCTACAACATATTGCATGATATATTACACATGAAAAAAGATGGCTGCACAGTGGACTCCCAAGTTGCTGACACCTTTTCAAAAACAGCAATGTATGGAATGTGAGAAGCAAACCACACCAGAATAAGGATGACTTTTTTACAGTGATTAGTAATCATGGACGAATGCTGAATTTACTCATATGACTTCGAGACTAAGGAAATGAGAAAAACATGGAAACATGCCTTGTAACCGACATTCAAAAAAGCTAAGATACAATAACCAACCAGCAAGGTCATGTTGTGTGTTTTGAGATAACAAAAAGTGTCATATTGACAAATTAATTACAAAAAGGGGTCAATAATAACAGGAACTTGCTACAAAAATTATGGGACAATATCATGGATAAAAGATACAGTTTTCTTTCAAAAGATGCATTTTTTGCAAAGATATCTGCTAGCTGATAGTATACCTGTAGACTGAACTGCAGAAACATCACTTTTCTATGCAAATATAGTTATGAGACCTTGCTATTTGCTGATGTGTCATCTTCAAACTTCTTCCTGTTTCAAAATGTGAAAAAACATTTGTGAGAAAGAAATTTCTTTGATGATCAGGAAGTTATTACTGTTATTGAGAGTTGGTTTGCCTCCAAATTTGCCAACTTCTACAAAGATGGAATTAAACAACTATTCCACAGGTATGTGAAATGTGTGGCTTTAGAAGGTGGAAATGTAGAAAAGAAGAATTGGTTGACCAAATTTCAGATCCCTAGCACATATATATCATGTGGATGGTAAGCACTTTTTGGTTTCCCTTCATAGATTAATTATTTATCAAACAGAATGTACTAACTTTTTATCATATTGAAAATTATATTATAGAATATAAGTTAATATTTT
The DNA here is from genome assembly GCA_000484575.1 of Olivierus martensii. Lineage (NCBI taxonomy): Eukaryota > Metazoa > Arthropoda > Arachnida > Scorpiones > Buthidae > Olivierus > Olivierus martensii. Next base: position 38,476 of record AYEL01079771.1, on the reverse strand, counting down.
TTTTAATTGAAGAATGACAATTTTTCTCAATATAAGATTGCATTTTCTTCAAAAAAACCATTAAAATCAACTATTGGATAATTGGAAAAAGTTACTTTATAGTTAAAATGCATATTTTCAAAGTTCATACATTATTCAAACAAAATCATACTATCAATATTTAATAGATAGAGAAGTCATTCATTCTTATCTCAAATACATTACAGTTCCAAATATTGATGAATTTCAAGATTGATATCTTGTTTTATTCAGAACAGAGTCCTTTATTTGACTGTATAAAAATATTTGGATAGATTTATAAAACCAAAATAGAGCATTATATGAATAGATGTTATACAAAAAAGTTATTCACTAGATATCCTATTCAATGTTTTAAACCAAAAATTCCAAAGAATAGAATAGTTAAGATGATCAATATTGCCTGAAAGCTTAATAATCAAATAAAAAGATATTAAAATTTTTAAATTTATATCAATTTATGAAAAGTAATATATGTGCAAAATATGCCAGTAAATGTAGAAATCAAAATAAATGCTACTGGTAATCAATTTAAATATATCATACAGATTTTCCTTGACTTTCAAAGATAACAGGGATAGTGAACAATGTTATGTGAAAATTCATAAAATTTATTTCCCATTAATTTCAATGCAAAAATTTTTGATTGATACAAAAAAATTTCCATAAATTTATCTGCTGATGTTAAAATATTTCAAAAGCATTAATGTAAATACAATAATGCATATTATTATGCAGCAGTTCATGATACTTATCATTTATTTAGCCTATTTCTTACCATTTAATTTTGAATTTCTGAGCAGTTGACTGCCAAATGGTTTTTGAATTTAAGCAATAATGCAGAATTAAAAATACCAATCATTATTTATTACTTACTTATTTTTTATTTATATTTGAAAACACTCAATAAATAGAATTAGTGAACACCCTTTAAAAATTATACATAATAAAAATGACAACTTAGATATTCGGTAAACAAACAAAGCTACAAAAGTAATAGAAGTTAGAAGAAATGCATAAAATAAAATACAGTAATGAAAACAATTCATTTAAAGAGTTAATAACACTTGGCAAATGCCTTAGATGCACAAATAAAAAATAATGAAATTACCCTATCTGTATGGCATCTTATAATATGAATAAATTCTATTCTGCAGATATTCCTTTGAAGTACATTATAATAGATAAGATTAAAATTAGAATTCCATTTATATACAGGCATCTCTCCTATTACACAGTTTCCTACAACACTACTTCTACAACATGTTAGAAAATTGTGGGAACCTTTAATAACACAGTACTTCTACAACACAGTTTTTTGCTTAACACATTTAGAAAATTACATTTACTCTCCTACAACACAAAATATTTTCGTTAATTTTTGTAAATTCAAACTATGGATATACAATAAACATATAAATTGAAATCATTGTGAAATATTTGTTAAAATTAGTCATAAATGCAATTTCGCTAGTTTACCATGAGAGGGACGAAATACAGCCTATTTTCGATTTCAATTTGAAATTGAGTTAATTGAATTAATTTTGAGATTAATTGTCGACCACTGAATATTTGGTATTCCAAACATTCAGTTCTTGGATAAAAAGTAAGATTTTATTCTTCAATAGAGGATTGTGAAAAAGTAGAAAAACTTTTTTATTCATAAATTTTTTTTTTAGGTATATGTTAAGGAACGATTGTTTTCTAGAGGGTTGTAGTGGGTTAGGTTTTGTAAAGAGAGCAGAAGATAAAAAACTTAAAATGCATAAAAAACTTCAGAAAGTGAAATTGATATTGTTAAAGAAAAAAAATTCTTGTTTTAATGAAACAGTGGTAATAAAGATATAATTATTAAATGAATGTTAAATGTTACATAGGCTGTATACTTTATTTTTTTTCTTTTGTTTTACGTATGTTTTTTTTTAGTGTCTTATGTATATATTTTTTCTTTCTTTATATTTCATGTTATTAATATTCTTAATAAAAATTTAGTTTCTTATGTGGAATGAAAGAAAGTTATTTGTTTTTAATTGATTTTGGAATGTAACTCTTCTTTTTGTATTGGCTGCAGATCTCATATAACACGGTTTCACACAACACAATATTTTTTAGGAACCTATCTGCCATGCTATAAAATCCTTTTAACATTATTAGCCAGATTTTTGATTATACACAGAAAAAGAAATAGTTAAGGGATATGATTATGCCATAGCTATTTCTTTTTCTGGTTTCAGAAGAATATACACACACAAAATGCAATCATTGGTAAATACTTTGCTAAAATTAATCATAAATGCAATTTTGCTAGTTGGCCTTGAGAGGACAATATGCAGTCTATTTTTGATTTTGATTTGAAATTGTATTAATTTTGTGATTGCATTAATTGTTGCCATTTGAATATTTTGTGTTCCAAACGTACAGTTCTTGGATAAAAAGTAAGTTTTTATTCTTTAATAAAGGAATGTGAAAGAGAAGAAAAGCATTTTATTCATAAATTTTTTAGGGGGTATATGCTAAGGAATGATTGTTTTATTAGTGGTTTGTAGTGGGTTAGATTATAGATTTTGTAAAGAGAGCAGAAGATACACAAACTTTAAATGTGGAAAAATATTCAGAAAGTGAAGTTGATATTGCTAAAAAGAAGAAAAAGTTCTCATTTTTAATGAACAATGTGTAAGAAGATATAATTATTAAATGAATGTTATATAGGCTGTATACTTTTTCCTTTTGTTTGATGTATATTATTTTTTAGGAGAAGATATTATTATTAAATGAATGTTATATAGGCTGTATACTTTTTTCTTTCCTTTTGTTTGATGTATATTATTTTTTTAGGGTCATATATATATATATTTTTTTTTTTTTCGTTCTTTATGTTTCGTATTATTAATATTCTTAATAAAATTAAGTTCCGTATGTGGAATTAAAGAAAATTATTTATTTTTCATTGATTTGGAATATATATCTCATTTTTGTCTTGGCTCTGGGTCTCATATAACATGGTTTCACACAAATTGTTGTTTTTCAGGAACCTATCTACCATGTAATAGGAGGGATACCTGTATTTGTTAATAATCCATTTTCTATAGTAATATTTTAAATTATTGTATTATTTTGAATTTTTATAAGATTTGAAAATAAAATGCTATGTTTATATGTGCAAAAGTTTCATATGTGGATGTTAATAACTGGAGGAATATCTGTATTTGATTTAAGTTCTCATTTCATGAAAATTTTTTTTAAAAAGTAAATAAATTTAATTTTAATAATTTTTTCAGGAGAAAAACTAATGATGATTTAAGAGAAACCTGCAAAAGGTAAGTTTTTAATTTTATTTTGAAATTATTTCATGCTCAATATTATAAGTAAAATTATTTTCAGAATAGTAAAATTTGTTGAAGATTATCCTCTACCAGTTTCAATAGCATCATCTATAACAAATAAATTATCAGAAATATTTGGAACTGAATTTATTTCTAAATCATTTGCAATTAGGTCATCTGCAGAAGGTTTAAATTTTAATTTTATTTAATAAAATTTATTAGATTATATTTAATTAAGTGAAAAAGAGTATAAACAAATATTTTTTGTATTTTTATAATAATTAAAAATAATAATTATAGCCATTCCCAACTTATATAATATGCAACTTACATTAATTTGACTTTATGTAAAATATTTACAAATTTTTCTTTTTAATTTTTCAGATATATATATATATCATAAATAGTTACTGTATTTGTAAGTAATAAGTTTGAATATGTTAGTTTACATTATTAAAACTTCATATTACTTGATTTATTTATATTTTTGTAAATTGTTTGTTGATCTTAAGTATCATATTATTGGTATGATATCATTTCATGCAGCATTGTCTCATTTTCAGTTATGAAACAATATGGTGCCATATCATTGTATAGATGGAATCATTGTGGTCACCTAGCCATGAAAATTTTTAATCCAGAATTTTTGATAAAAAATTATTTTTCTAATTTATATAAAATTTGACTTGTGTAAAGTTCTGAAAAATGTAAGTTGGGGATAGGCTATAATAATTAATTTAATTAATTAATTAATTAATTACTTAATAATAATAATAATAATTTAAACTCAAAAATCTAGTTTTTTAAGTTTAATTTAGTGCACAGATATCTGTATGTGATTTGTGAATAATAATTTAAATCCAAACTATTAAATTGCTTTTACATTATTATAAGTAAAACTGGACTTTAAGTAACAGCACTAACTAGTAATATGTTAATGAAACAATTTTATTATAATATAGAAATGTTTTCAACATTCTATCCTCACCAGTTACTCTAAGAATACATAATCAGAATTCAAAACTCAGAATGTAAACTTAATCATGTAGTAATAAAGATAATATAGAAACTTTACATATAAATACTATGTGAGGCTGCCGCAAGGTGTCTCTGTAGTCGAATATTATCAAAATGTCAGAATGAACCATTTAATGGCGAGCGCGTTTACCGGGTGCGAGTAAGGACACACGGGGTCCGGGTCGAAGGAAGAATGAGCACACGATACACAGGCAATTCTATAAACAAAAACATTTATTTAAATAGGACATTTAACAATTAAACGAGCATTAAATTGAATACAAGTTAAGGTGAGAGAAATCAAAGAAACGAACTAATTTATACATGAGCAAGAATACATCTATTGACCTAGCAGTTAAATGGGTTGCAAACGGGTTAATATATCGCTCCTCTGGCGTTACATACCTTGAGTCGGACGAGTTGGAACTGTTCTCTTTTTGGGAGGACACTTTCTCCCTTCCTCACTGATCAAATGTTACTGTCCAACTGACTACTCATTATCATCCCTCTCTTCCCCCTCTCCTCTTATCTCTCCTTTGATCTCTCTTTTGAGGAGGTTGATTCAGAGCCTGACATCATCTTAATATGGCCACAGTTGGTGTATATGCAATCAGTTCCTTGTTCTCCCTCCGACTTTTTTGGCCTTTTTTTCCTTGTTTAAGCGATTATCAGCCCGTTTGTTTATTTAAAATATGACACAAAAGGGGAATTAAAGGAAACTAAGTTTGTTTCGTTGATTTCAACAAATGATAAAGATTATGCAAAATTTGATAAAATTACAAAGTTTAAATGATATAATAATTTGACTAAATAATATTAAAAATTGGTTAATATAAATGGTTATATAATTACTATAATAATATAACCGATTAACATAATTAGCATAAAATATAAATGATACAAATATTAAGTAAAGCAAAAATTACATGATAATTATAAAAAGGAATAATAAAACATAAGCGATATTTCGCGGATCTCACACCTGGTTCGAACCCCACTTCTGACACCAATGTGAGGATCCGCAAGTTGGCGCTGTTGTCGATTAACAGCGAGACCGAGATTTGATTAGATAAATATGGAAAATCCGCGTGAGTAAGCGGCACGGAGCTCCAGGTTCGGAAAAATGACCAACTCTTGTGTTAACACATAAAATAAAGTGTTTATTTAAGTAAATAAAATAAAATATAACTACAATGACAAAATATAAATTCAAATGATAACAATTGGAAGGTTTGAGGAAATAACGAGATTTGAACAATTCTAAATTTGCCAAACGAACCTAATTGGAAATGATACCGATAATGTTTAGTATTACCTGAGGAAATAGTCTTTCATAGATTGTTCCTTCTAAAGATCGTCGGAAGTTGTATGAAGTCGTTGTGGCAGGCAGATGACAGAAACATCGTATATATTAAGGATGCGACTTTCTTAGCCAGGAAATAGAGAAAAGTCTTCATCCGTCCGGGAAGGTGTGTCGTTATCTTATTCTAATGTCCAAACTGTTCCTTCAGTCCTTCGATGGTGTTTGGTTCCCTCGTTGGTCCCCCGGGCGGGGGACCAGGATGTCCAGAACCAGGACCACAGCGGGTCAGGCCCGTCCGTCCATCCAGAACCAGGACCACAGCGGGTCAGGCTCGTCCGTCCGTCCAGAACCAGGAACTTACTTCAACTCTTCTACCGGTCTCTTTCAACTTCTCTTTCTCAACCTCTCTCCTTGTTGCTAACAGACGCCACTCCCTTTTATATTCGGTGAATAATTAGTGATTAATCAGTAAGCAGGAACTTGCAAGAAAGAGAAAGATTTTTATCTATTTTTACATCCTTTGTTAGGACTAACTTTCAGACTCTATTTCTCCTCGTTAAATATTGCCAAATGTGGTGAAATAATATTATTTCTTTTTAATAAAATTTGGATTTAAATTATGATCGTTCGAATCTTGAAAATGATCGTTTTACATTAATTTACGTTATATAAAAATATACAAATTATAGATAAACAGTGAGGTCTACCGGGACCTCACAACTATACAATGTTTTAAAAATATTATCATAAGATAAAATAAAATAAACTTTGTTCTCTTCAAAAGTTCTGTAAAAATTTTAAGCATAGTATGTAAACTCTGCACTTAATCATGTAAAGCCATTCTGCTGAGTTCTTGATCTGGTCTATCATTGATTATTTTATTTTATTTATCATTGATTATATTCTCAATAGGTATCCTTCTAATAATTTCTATTGTTTCTCTTAAAATACCCTCTTTTTGTGTGTCAGATTCTTTCAGGATCCTAGCTCCTTGCTAATTAATTTTAATATTGCTTTCATAGAAAATTAATCACAAGCATTAATTGCAGTTGAGAAAATTGATAGATTTTTTTATTTACAAACAAACGTTTTAAAGAAGATATAGGCATACACAGTGGAGACCTTGGAAATAATGAAGAGAGAGAATGAGGAGAAACTATTGAACGATAAAAAAAATGGAGCTACCTGCAGCATGGAGATATGCCCTGGTAACTATGAGGCATTAAGAAAGGAGTAAGAAGCTAGCTAGAAGGAACCCTACATAATATACTTGCAAAATACATCTGTATTAGTTTGTATTTTATTTTTTTTTAATTTGTTTTGATTTTATGAAGTTTATGTAATCAATTCCCATAAAGGTAGTAACCATAGTGAAGTGTGTTTAGGGTGTTACGATTTTATTCCTAAACCCTTCTATTAATTTAATACTATACGGTTAACTTAACAACAAAACTTTAATAGCAGCAACGGAATACATGACTAGGAGTATGTACACAACACATTTAGCTTGTAGATGGAGAACCTCGGAAGTGGTGGTAACGCGTTTTTGCAGAGCTGCCAAATTCTTCGGGAATCCTATGCTGCCCTCTGATGATAGTTGAATATTTCAACAAAAAAGTCCCCCTATAGTACTTGGGTTCCCATGTTACCAAGTATGATACAAGGATGCATGTGGTGAAAATTCCAACGGTCTTAATTAGTTGACTTATCCTTGGATCTCGGTACAATATCTGACAGGGAAGTGAGCTTTCCTTTCTGATTGTGTGCGTGTGGTTTCTGACCTATTTGTTGTTCCTTCTGGGTTGGCGGTCTTGTGAGAAACGGGATCGTTTTTGCTGATATGCGATGCTGGGTCTTTTTCTGATGGGATGGCTTTAGTTTCTGAAGTTTCTGTGGCTCAGTTGTCATATTGCAAAATATGGGCTGGTTTTACCCTATCTATGATCACTGTGACTTTCTGGCCATTTACCTCGATCTGCATCGTTTTTCCATCTCGCCGTAAAATCTTATGAAGCCCTGTGTAAGGTTGACTGAGGGGTGGAGACTGCATATCGCTGCATAGGAAGACATGGGAACACCAAGATAATTCCGGATGTATAAAGATGGTGGGACAGATGTTGATGATGGCTTCAGGTGGTTCATGTTGTTGCGCAATTGTTGCATGAATTCTGATTTACTTGTTTCGGGTTTGACGATGTTGAGAAGATCGGCAGGTAGAGGAAGTGTAGCTCCATACACAAGCTTGGCTGGGGTTGCCTGGTTGTCAGCCTTGAGGGCGGAGCATATTCCCAGTAGGATGATGGGAAGGATCTCTGTCCATTTAGTTTCTTCAAGAGCCATGATAGATGCTTTCAGTTGATGATGAAATCTCTCTATTAGTCCGTTCGCCTGTGGATGGTATGCCGTGCAACAAATTCTGTTCATGCCTAGGAGGTTCGTGAGTTCCCGAAATAACCTTGATTCGAATTGTGGACCCTGATCAGTCGTGATGATGTTAAGGCATCCGAAACGTGAAACCCATCCAGTGAATATGGTCTTGCTTACCGTTTTGGCAGTAGCATCAGATAATGGTAAGGCTTCTGGCCATCTAGTGAACCTGTCTATGATAGTTAGGCAATATATTTTCCCTTCCGAAGATGATAGAGGGCCTATCAAGTCCAGGTTTAAATGGGAGAAGTGAGCGTCTAGTAGTGCGAATGTGCTAATTGTTGACCATGTATGTCTTTGCACTTTAGCTCGTTGGCAGGATATGCATTGCCGTGTCCAAGTCTTAATGTCTCTGTTCATGTTGGGCCATACGTATCTGGATGATACCAGTTTTACTGTTGCGGCTATGCCTGGATGTGATATTCCATGAAGATGTTTGAGTATTCTCTGCCTATATGCTTGAGGTACAAAAGGTCATGGGAAACCTGTCGAAACGTCACAATAAAGGTTGGTTTCTGTGACATGTGATGGTTTCAGTTCTAATTTGAGAGAGGTTCCTCCTTTTAATATTTCTTGTATTTCTGGATCTTGGAGTTGTATCTTGGTGAATTCAGTAAAGTCAAGTGGGTCTGTCTTTGATATGGCATTGATCTCAATGCGAGATAGTACATCTGCCACTACGTTGTTAGTTCCCTGAACATGCCTAATGTCAGTGGAAAACTGCAATATAAATTTGAGATGATGAATCTACCGAGGGGAACACTTTGTTGAGTTTTGACGAAATGCATATGTCAATGGTTTTTGATCAGTATAAATTACGAATTGACTGCCCTCGAGCATGTGTTGTAGATAGCGGATGGATGTGTATATGGCCAATAACTCCCGATCATATGTTGACCATTTCTTCTGGGCATCTGATAGCTTCACAGACAGGAATGCTATTGGTTTCCATGTTTGATTATCTCTCTGCATCAGTGTTTCTCCAATTGCTTTGTCCAAGGCATCTACCAAAAGACTAATTTTCGCTCCAGGTATTGGATGATTAAGCAGTGTCGCTTTTGAGAGGACTTCTTTGGCTGCAGAGAAGGCTGCCTCTGTTGTTTGTTCCAAGCCAGTGATATGTCAGAGGTGGTGCTGTTCTTTTGTCATCACTTCATATTAGGTTGTCCAGCGAGGAGCATCACCAAAGGAGCTAAGATATGTGCTGCACGGGGAATGAACCTTCGATAGAAGTTGAAAAGCATGAGGAATCTTCTTAGTTGAGTAATGTTAGTGGGTCGAGGGAATTTCTGGATTGCCTCGACTCTTTTTGCAAGTGGTTCAATGCCTTCCTTGGTGACTTTGAAACCCAGAAACTCAATCTCTGGTACACCAAAAATATATTTTGATGAGTTGACGGGACTGAAGTGGCAAGGAGTGTGTCGCCATTACTCCTTGCCTTGCCTGTTTTTTGATCCATCGCAAAGGAGCTAAGATATGTGTTGCATGGGGAATGAACCTTCGATAGAAGTTGAAAAGCACGAGAAATCTTCTTAGTTGAGTAATGTTAGTGGGTCGAGGGAATTTCTGGATTGCCTCGACTCTTTTTGCAAGTGGTTCAATGCCTTCCTTGGTGACTTTGAAACCCAGAAACTTGATCTCTGGTACACCAAAAATACATTTTGATGAGTTGATGCTGAGACCATACTGGTGAAGACAGATGAATAGAGCCTTGAGATGTTGTAAGTGCTCCTTTTCGCTTTTGGATGCAACTAGGATATCATCCACGAACACATAGATTCCAGAGAGGTCACAGGTTACCTGGTCCATAAATCTTTGAAAGATGGCAGCAGCGTTGCATAGTCCGAATTGCATACGTGTGCTCTTGAAGAGACCAAGTGGCATTGTTATGGCCATTTTGTGCACATCGTTTGGGTTGATTGGGATCTGATGATACGCTTTTACCAGATCTAAATGGAAAAAGATTGTCAATCCATGCAGTTCTGTGGTAAAAGATCTTCTGTTCTAAAAGATTCAGAATGCTGTACCTATCCTTGATGGTCCGTGCATTTAGCATCCTATAGTCTCCCACTGGGTGCCATTTGCTACTGTCTTTCTTTTGTACTAAATGTAGCGGAGATGCATAACTGCTACTTGACGGTTGAATATGGCCAAGCTCCATCATCTTGTGAACTCGTCCTTTACAATTTTGAGGCAGTCAGATGCCAAATGCCGAGGTCCAGCATGCACTGGTGGTTCGACAGTCTTGATGTGATGAACCACAGAGTGTTTTACTGCTTGGCCAGGTTGTGGTGGGATGGTTATCTCTTGGTACTTTCGTAGAAGTTTGTGGAACAGCGTATCACCTTTTATGACCTTGATAGATGTGGATGTGGGCTACCCTGAGCTTACCCTGGGCTGTCAGTTTCGTTGTCATATCGTGGAGGCAACGACAGTATAAATCAGGTATTAGGTCAAAAAAGTACAAAAAATCTGCCCCCAAAATAGGTGTGGAGACGTTGTCTATAAGGAATCTTCAGTTAAAGTTCCTACAGAGTCCTAAGTCCAAAGTAACGTCCTTTTGGCCAAAGACTGGGATGGTTGAGGAGTTCGCTGCTGTAAGAGCCATGAATTGGGTGTGGCGTCTCTGTGTTGATGTTGTGGGAAAAATGGATACGTCACTGCCTGTGTCAATTAGTAGATGTGCATTTGATTGCCTGTCTTTCACAAAGAGGTGACGGGACTGAAGTGGCAAGGAGTGTGTCGCCATTACTCCTTGCCTTGCCTGTTTTTTGATCCATCGCAAGGAGGAGAGCATTTCCTGGCCTTACTTCCAAAGGTCCTGTGATACCAACACATATTTGACTGATTGTTTGAATTTCCTTTTGATGGCCCTCGTGAATGGTTGCATTGTCTCCTTTTATTTGTGAGGGCGTATATCTGTTTCCTGAGTTCAGCTGTTTCCTCACGTAACTACAGTTTGTTGTCAGGATGAATTGCAGGTTGTGCAACTGCACTGATTTATGCTGGATTTACCTCCATAATTTTGTTCGCTATTTCTGCTGCCTTATCAGGTGTGAGAGGTGAAACTGTAGCGAGAATAGATTGTGCGGAAGATGGGAGTTGCTGCAGAAAAAGTTCAAGCCATAGTTCTTCTGAAATATTATGTTGTCCTACTCATCAGCAGATTTCCCTCAATACTTCCATAGGGCGGTGATCCCCTATGGGTTCGCATGCTAGTAATTTGCAAAGCTGAGAGGAGGCTGATTCGTTGCAAAGTTTTAAAAGTTCTACTTTTAAACGATTGTAGGGATCTGTAGGATCGGGTGTAATAATGATGTCCCTGACAATGCTCACCACTTTGGGAGGTAGGGCGGCAATGATGTAATTATATTTTGTTGTTAAGTCAGTGATCGGCTTAGGTATTCCTAGTAGGAATGTTGACTTGCACATGGAGAACCACAATGCTGGGTCGTCTAGATTGAATGGAGGTATCTTGACTGCAGTGACTGTCTCGGACATTGTGTTTTGTAGTTGAGAAGGCAGAATTCATGTTGATAATATCACCTTACTATGTTCTGAGATGAAATCTGGGAAGATGACTTGAAGTTGTCTCGAACTAAGCTTTCTATTATGTTGGTGATTATCAGTTTTGAAAAGTTATGTGAACTGCCTATAGCAGAAAAATTATTTTTCTAATTTTTAATGTTGCTAGGTAGTGTAGATTTCTACAGACAATGCCTAGTCTTTTTTTCATATTTTGAATTATCTTATGTGATTTGAAGGAAAGTTTGTTGTCAAATATAATTCCAAGGTCGTTTACTTCCGTAACTATCTGAATCTTATCTTGACTGATCCAGAGTACAAAGTTTAAATAAGTGAAGCACATACATTTTGTCTTACTCTTGTTTAGAATCAGCTTATTAGAACGCAACCATTCGGTAACCTTCAACAAGTTATGTTGTAATCTTAGATAAGAATGATCAAATAGCTTCATGTCATCGGCATAAGAAATAAGGTGTGAATCAGAAATGAGAAAAACGGGATCTATATAAATGTCAAAAAGGATAGCACTTAGAGGTGAACCTTGTAGAACTCCACCAGAAGAGGAAACGGGGCAGAAAAACATTCGTTAAATTTAATAACAGAAATACGACTCTTTAGATAAGATTAAATAGAATTAATGAACGAAACATTAGTGATTCTTATATAATGCATTATTCAAAACATCTTCTTGCATTTTTTAGCTTAAAGTTTGCAGACAAAGATTAATAAAAATATTCAGAATGATTTCCGTATGATTAGAATAAGGAATTTTTTTTTCTAAAATAAACATTTTAAACTTACTCAAGATGTTTTGAAATGAAGTACAGAGGTTTGAAGAAAAGATAGAGAATCCATTTTTGATCGAAACTGTTTATCAAGTGATTTTTGCTGTTTTAAAATCAGAGTACTTAATGTTTTTTATGTCGTTACTTCCAGTTTATCACCGGATAATTTGATACCCCTAGACTTAAATGGTTAGGTTTTTTTAGGTTAAGTAGATTAAGCCGCCATATTACACGAGGGATATACTATTCTTTTTTTTTTTTTTTCTTATTTTCTTTTGGACTTTTACCTAAAATGTGGAATATGAGAAATGCTGACCCGTTAGGTTGCCATCTATTGACACTCACTTCTCGTATCTCAGTCGAAGCGAGAAAAAGATTCGGTATAATGCACTTTTTACAAAGAGGGATAACATTTTTCTTGTAATACTAAACGGGGATGTGCTACCGCCCTAATAATCTCTAGGGAAATGTCAAACTATAGAGTTGCGTGTTTCACCTTACCTTCTATAATAATAATAATAATAATAATAATAAAAAAGAGTAACAAAGTAAATGAAATTTTCTCTCTCTATGTGGCCAAAAACTATATGTCCTTTCTAGGAATCGCTTCTTTTATAGCTTTTGCTGCACGACAGATGGTGAGTCTGTAACAAGGTCTGTAACTGTCACGTGAACAGTGTTAATTTGTGTTGATTGCTAAATTGTCCGTGAGTTTGTAACTTTACTTCTTCCATTTTCTATTTTTTGTGATTTGATTTTAGTGCATTTTTCTTATTTATTTTTTCCTAAAAATGAAGTCGCTTGGACGAATGAGAGCTGTATATACGATAGGAATGCTTTTTTTTCCTATTATTATTCTTAATGGAAGGGAGTAAAGGAAGTTCTGGTGCGATTTTAAAGATTTGCAGCTTTTAAAATGTGGGTTTTTCCGGTTTAAACAGGTTTTTCTCTTTTGAGTTACGGCAGTCGATGGTTAGTGAGATGAATGGTGAAAGAAAAAAAAAAGAGAGAAACAGCTCAAGAAGGTTTTAACGTTTATTGGGAGGGAGCTAAACGATAGTTTGTGAAAATGTCCAAACTTGGCACCTTTATTATGTTTTATTTTATTGATAAGGTACAAATTGAATGGATTTATATTCGAGAAGGAATTTTTCGATGCGGAAAGGAATCTAATTTATTTTAATGCGGAATTTAACAATCCGACTATTATTTTAATAAAATATAATTTAAAAACAAATAATTTAAATTTAGAAAAGAACATAATCATTGAATTTTATTTATTTTTAAGAAAATTTATATATAAACGTGCAATTAACTTGATTATTTTAATACGAATTCTTGTTGATATTCGGAGTTTGATAGCATCGTTAACCAAAAAATAAATATATATTTTAATTTAAACTAATATATTATTGAAAATTCAACTTTAATTCTGATTATTCTTACTGTTATAAACTAGTTTGATAGCGGTTTATAATAGCAATAACTTTAATCGTGATCAAAATATATATATGCTAACGATCCTGCTTACATATTTTTCTTATAACAGTTTATGCTTTTAAATTCTTGCAAAGTTTTAACAGACGTAGGTTTATTTCATCAGAAAATAGTTCAGAAAGAGGAATAGAATATTTCTTCACGCATGTTTTTGAAATCTTTCAGTTTAAAATGTTTTAAATTAAATATCAGATTGAAAAGCATAAAAAAAATACGTGTTCAAACAGAAACGACCAATCGAAGGTGTCCTTGGAATTCAAAAATTAATCGAAGGTAGTAGTTTTCTGACTCGATCTATGATGTGGTATACAGTATTCGAACAATTTTTCTTTATTTTTAAACACTTGCTTTTTTTTTAATCATACTATTCGACACTATAAAAATTACATCATTTTTCATTTAAATTACTCCGCATTATTGCATAAATATGCATATACAAACAATGAAAATTATGTTATTCATTTTTTTAATTGTATAATTGTCATTTTTTTCATTTTGTTCACTTTATTTGCTCTCTATTTCTAGATTACTTTCCGAAGGAAAACAAGATTGCCATATATATATCGTTGCTAATAATTTTTGAATTAATTAGTACGTTTATCATGAAATTTGGTAGTGATGTTTTGGCATTAAAGTTAAACTCGATCAGCATTATTCAAGTCTCTAGCTTCAATCATTTAAAAATGGCGGATATTCAAATTTCTGAAATATTCTCTTAATATATCTTGAAGTAATTATTGTATTTTTATTTAATTTTGTCAAAAAGTCAAGAAGGTAAAATTGATCTCGAAATTATCTTAATTAAAACTTTATCTTCAACCGTTTAAAAATGGCGAATGTTCAAACTTATAAGATTTGTATATAATAACTTTTGAACCATTTGATCGATTTTTAAGAAAAAATTCAACAGAGTAATCAATCCTCAAGTTAAATTTCATATAAGATTAGTTAATTCTTTAGATTTCTCCCCTTTTAAAATGGCGGACTTTTGAACTTTCGAGATTTTTTTTTTAAATTATAAAATTAATTTCCAGATTTTTTTCCAAATTAATATAGTGATTACGCCATTGAAGACGATTTTAATAGCATATATTTTAATCCCACATCTTTAAACCATTCCAAAATAAAGGACACATTTTGGAAAGTATGCAATTATTTTTTTCCAGAACTGTTTATTTTTTAAAATTTACTTCCTTTATACATATATAAGATAACTTATAGATGATGCAGAGTATTGAGGCCTCTAGTCGGTAAAGAATTTCGAGACTTCCAGAATTTGTAAATTAAATAAAAAATAAACTTTGGGGCTCTAGTGATAAACGCTTCACCGGTACATGCATTTCATAAAAGAGGGACAGCTTTTGACTACAATAAGCATTTTAAAAATTCGAGTATATATGATTTGTGCTGATATTAAAATTTGTTTTTTTCCACAAAGATTTACGAGGAAATTTGAACTATTACATATTGTTCCATACCCGATTTTCGAAGAATACAGCATCTTTCATATACCAAGCAGCTACAACATATAATATGCAACAAGGACTGAATAAATAATGTTGTTAAAGAATATTTGTTTGTAGGAGATCTAAGTACTATACTGGCTTTAATAAATTTACAATTAACAATAAATTATTAATTTATAATGTCAATAAAGTTTATATTTGATTATTATTCTGATATATAGTTTTAGAAACGAGTAAATAATCCATGAATCACTTTAATGAAATTACTCTAGACAATTAAATTTAAAAAAAAGAAACAAGAGATAAATTTATATTTTTACCTTAACTACTAAAGTATAATTTAAGTTGATCTTCTCATATTCTGTTTTGAATTTATTCAATTTTAAAAAATTATTTCCGAATCAATAATTAAATGAGGAAAAACGTTAGAGATATATAATTTTTGATTATGCCACTTAATAATTGAAAGTCGCATTGTTTTTATTTTTCTAATGGAAAATTATCATTTTTGCACGATTAAAGTAATTTTAGAAATACATACTGTACGTAGAAATCTATTTTTATTTAAATAAATAATGCAATACATAAAATTTGAATGCTTATGTCACAAAATTTGATACCATTTTCGTGTTAAATTCGAGTATGCAAATCTTGTAAGAATATAGGATTTTACTGTGAGAAGAAGAACCATTCATTCTTGCATCCGCTTGAATTTTTCTATCAAGTTTCTGACAAATACTCTACATCTCTTCTCCGATCGAAGTGGCTTTTTAAACTTTACTGCCATTTTTCCATCCCTTTAACAATATTGTCAGGAAGTGATATAATCCTTTAGTCTACTCCTAATCTTTTGCCCAATTTTGCACCTAAGCTGACAATTTAAAGGCGTCACAACATGCACAGGATAAAGTCTTCTTTAATAATTAGAAACTTCGAGTTGTTCTTCCCAATTAAGGAGAGAAGGTAGAATCGAAACTTTTTTTAATGTATATTTAATTAATAGCATTTTTTTATTATCTGGCATAACTATACCATCTTTATAAACTATAAAACTTGCAATAAAAAATGCAATAAGTGCATATCGTAAAAAAACTTTTATGTCGTCTTATACGAAGAATTTTACTTAAAAAAACTGCATATAGGTCTACCATCTTGACACTATTATCGAGAACTTAGATGAGATATTCAAAGTGCTTAAATAGATGGAAGCAAAGATTGATGACCGGTCAAAGAAGATATACAGGTAAATAGATGAGATGTCCGACTATTGTAAGAAGATGGCAGCAAATCTTAACGACCAATTCAAGAAGTGGGAGGCAATGAGAAACAGAAAACTGCACGAGTAGATAAACAAGAAGCTAGTGACCGTCTGAGGAAACTAGTCAGTAAGCTTCTCCTATTAGAATGTAAGGAAAAATCAAAGGAAACTTGGAAGTGACATACAAATCACCAAAAGAGATAGATAAGTGTATGGGTAAACTTCAAACGTCTTGTCAGAATCCACAAGAATCTTTCGGTAATTCCTCCGTCATAGTCAATAAAAAAAAGGATTGTTCCGAAATTCTCTTATGGTAGATTGGCTTTGAGGAATGTCTGAAAATCGAGGTGATCGCAGCTATGGAGAATCTACAAAACATTAAGACAATTTCGCGTTTAAACGTTTGGAATATATTTTTTTTCTCAACAGAATAACTTGGAGGAGAAAATGCAGATAAAAATTGCAATTTTGAAAACATTCTGCTGATTTGCACGAAGGTATATAATCATTTATTGGATCCCTCTAAGCTAATGCATATATAATTTTATTATAGGCATAGTTATCGTTGTTTACTGCTTAAAAAAATCCAAAAAATAAATCTTGTTAAAAATTTCCTCGTTAACTATTAGACTGAAACAATAAAACTAAAAATGTGAGAAAAAATAAAACTGAAGAATATCCGTTTGAACGTTATCTAGAAATCTAGTGCTTAATCATAAATACAGAATCTAGGTCACTCAAACTAAATTAACTTAATTTGGAATTTTTTTCTGTCTCCGGTGTTATCTGATATCTAAGGATAATAGACGAATTCATGGAGATTATTAGAGATAAGAAAATATCAATGGTTCCCCTGGCTACTTAGGTAACGCAGTTTAACATCGCATAAGGTTCGTTAGCTTTTCTATTTAGTGTCAAGAATACGTTGAAAATGTAACTAAGAACTGTTTACTAAAAAGATAAAAATCTTTCTCAGATTAAAAATCAAACTGTTTGCTGATATATGGATGATCAGAGACGTTAAATTGTGTTCTGAACCGATTATAACTTACTATGCATCAATGTAAATAAGAAAATTAAAAATTTCACGTATTTCTGCCATATTATGAATAATTTTTAACAATCGATGTACTCTAGTAGATGATAATAAAAGAGATAAAGATAATCTAGAACTGTATGCGAAAATTAACCAAATTTCGGAAATCGTTCATCATCTCTCCAGAAGCTGAATTTGACAGTACAAGAGAGATTTAGGATTTGGATCGGCTTTCCTCTTGTTGTCGTTCTTTCAGCTTGTCATATGAATTAGTTATAAAACCATTCAGATCCGTTTTCTTCTATCAAAATTATCTTCCATTTGAACATTTTATTAAAGTTAATGAAGCATAAATTCGCATTCAAATTGCAAAACTTAAGAAAAGGATAAATTCGTGCAATAAACAGTCATGAAGCCATTCAAATATTGTGAAAATGTGGGAAAGAATAAAAAAAAAATAGCCATATTTACACGAACGGATAATTTAGTTGAAACCGAGAAAGTTAAATATATACTTTTTAATTTTTAATAAATCTGTGATAATTTTTTATGCAAGCAATGAATTTATTTTGAGAATTATTAACCAAATTCGACTGGCAAGCGATGTGGTTTGGCATGTTGCATCTATTCGTGCGAATTAGGCGAGTAACGAAAAGTTCACTTCGATCATTAAGTAAAAAGTATGCAGAAATTTGTCCGTTTTAATAATAAACACTTCTTTACCGAGAAATATTTTCCAAAACATCATTTACAATTTATATCACACTCATTCTCATTACTTCACTAACTATTAAAGTATATTTTACCAAAAACATTTTTGAGCTATAAATCATATTTTTAATCGATAACGGACGTGAACTGTTGAATTTTTTACAACTAACTCATTACACGTAACTATCAGGTAGATGAATATAAATAGAACTCTACAGACTTCATTTATTTTACGATCCGCAAAGAAAATGTAATAGCAAAGTAAGCAGAGCAAAAAACTGCTTATGAGGTCTTACGTTTTAATATAAGCAACGCGCGTATCGATGATTTTTAACGATATGCAAAAAGCCACCGTCGAGATAAGAGAAGAGCAAGATATTTGTGGGTTTCTGTTTCGCTATCCTAATTTACAACTTATCACCGACCGTTTCCCTCCCCCCTACCGTATTTTGAAGGATTTAGCCGTGCGGAAACGATAGTAAATCATGCAAATTGTTTGTAACACAACTTACTTATTGATCTCTCTACTTTTTCCTGATTGATCGGATCTTGAAGGGAAGAATGGTGATGTTTACGCAAATTCGATGACGTTGTTTCTGACGCTCATTGTTTAGCGATTTGGCCCCTTCTACTTGAATATTTTGAATGATAGAACCGACCAGATTGTTTCTCGGATGGCATACGTCGAGTTTAATTGAAAACGGTGGCTAAAAAAGCACAGAAGTGGAGATTGCAAGGGGTTATGAGTAAAAAAAAAATAATTCAGTTAAAGCCGTGGAAATGTGTGAAGATTTTTAATTATGACTAATCCGAAAGACTATAAAAGTAGAAAGGGTGTGACTTAATACATAAAAATGTAAGTAATATGCACGTATTTGGTTGTTTGGGTTCACTTTATGGTCTAAATTATTGCAATAGTTAAAATTCTGCATGATAACTTTAAAAAACATGTAAAATGTAGTTACATTAACTGCTCGCTTTTTATCACTTCAGTTCTAATTTTAGATCTTATTAATGCATTCTAGTTTGTCTTTCGATCATCTACGTTAGCGCAAAGCAGATTTGCGCTCTTATATTTGCAAGAATACGTTACAACCTTCGACGTAATTCGAAGAGTCTACAAGTGGAGGAGATTTTTTTCTCGACAACAATGTAAATAATCAAAAATAGAAAAAAAAATAGAAAAAGTATGTACATAAAATTGCAAGAGTAGAAAAACATGGTGACATCTGGACAGCGTATCCTCTCTAGAGATAATTCGATGGGAAGTTTCAAGCCGCAGGACACGCAACGTACGTGCTACATTAGGGACAGCCATTCGTCACTGATGATGCCTCGGAGACACTACAAGCGAACTTCTAGGACAGTTTTTAATTCGACTGTGCCTCTCAACAACCAGAAGTTTTCGATACTACAACTGAAAGACTTTCGTTCACGGCCCGGGGCGATGGGCACGTAATCACTGCATCATCCACAAGTCAGAATCCAAAAACGTGACCACATTGTTCTTGGAGTTAGGAATTATGTCAACGATTCACGCTAAACCTTTAGAGTATTTTCTTTTTCTTTTTGCTTCTTCGAACTGAGCAAAATTGGTTTTTAAACTGATTGGTGGTAGAATGTGCTATACAAAATAGTTCTTGCGAGTTTTGGAAAGCTTGCGGATCTTTTCTTATTTTTTTCCCCCTTCCGAAAAATCGACAGCACAATACGACTTTTTAGATACGGTAAACTTATATGCTATTCAGTTAGGTATTGTTATGCTTTTCTAGAAAGATATCTTAACTTCTTCCGCGAGTTTTCTTGTTGCTATGCAGAAATATCCTTCTTTTCTTGATAGCATCACGCTGTTTTGTTTGAAAGCACCAAAAAATGCAAAACTTGTGTTTCAAATTTCTGTAGCATTTTACCACGTTTCTAAGCTTTAAAAAATCCATATTTTTGCACATACGATAAGAAATATAAAAATTTAAACTGTTTAACTTTAGATATTTTGTTATATTTATATCGTTAAAAGGTCGAATAATTAATGCCGTACTTTGAGATATTCTCATTTCATGGAGCTAATTCTAGAATCATTATTGTTTAGGAAAGTATGTAGTAAATGTTACCTGTGGGGATATAATATAGCCACGGACACTGTTAGGAGAAAAAGTAATTTCTTTTATTCAAGCTTTATAGGTAAAACAAGACATTAGTGTTTGAGTCCAAGTCGTGAGAACATAATTGGGAAACAAAACGCTGCTAGAGCATCGTTGTGGGACCTCTTCCTATAGAATTTCATATAAAAAGTAAGAATCGTTACGTAGATGCAGTTCTAACAAGTAAGCACTAAAATATAATGTAGTTCTAACTTTTCCTCATCGATATATTCCTACAAGTTGCGCTGTTTAACTGATTAACGGAACAAAAACCGTTCTGCAATTTGGTTGCCTTTTTTTCTTTTTACTGATTTAACTACGCATTCTACTGAAAACTTCGATTTTTTTACGTCTGTATGTATGTAGCTTCCATCTAAACAACGACTGCAACTTCGGAAGGAAATCATTTGTAAAAGAAAACAACACAAGGGAACAAAGAATATTTTTGTTTGGAAAAAAAATATATATATATCAGCAAATCCCGAGAGGTATCGGTTTTAAAATATGCTTATATCAAAAACGAAAGACGTTTTGGTGTTGGAGAAGTAGAAAAGTCACAAGCGTATTCTATTGTTAGTTTCTGAGATAGTAGTTCGTTTTATTTTCTAATGCTATCTGCAAACAGATCAGCTATCCAGACACAGAACTGTCCGTTATTGGATTTCTCCGACAGCATCATGGAAATGACTAAAGTTCCGATTTCATGCTTAGAGGAATGGAAAGCCGACAGTTGACAAATGCTCATATGATATTCCATTTAGGCTGTCCTCTTGGTATTGTTTGTCGCACGCTTGGACAGTCCGGCCTTTTGGCAATAGTCACCTGACAGCTGCCTTATTCCTGATGCACCAGTCACGTGTTATCTGATTGCTTTCTCTTATAGATAAGCCGATATGGCGTTTTTTAATTTAGCATCTTCCCCAAGAGATGAAATAAGCTTTTCATCACGACTGCATTTTTTATTCGAAGCGACAAACAGAAGAAAAGAAACTCTTCAACTTCTGGTCAGCGGGTCGAATCGATAATTCCGCAACCAATTTCGCATTTGGACCAACAAAAAAAAATCTGTTTTTGGTAAATATTGATTTCCGCAATTCAAATGTAGTAGTAGTGGTAGTAGTAGTAGCAGCAGTATAGTAGTAATACAGTAGTGGTATTGGTGGTAGCGAGATCACCCAGATAAGGAGCAAAGTAGTTATTTAAAGACATCCGATTTTCGTCTAAATGCTCATCTACGTTTCGAACAAGTCGATTACGTTCGAAAGAGAATATAGAATTCGTTTTCTAAACTCGGAAATAAATAACAATAACATTAATACCAAGAGATGATCTTTTCTGGATCAGAAACACGCCGACGTACTCCCTTAGAATCAGATTTAGATTCAGTAGTTGTATTTAGACAAAATTTGAAAAACAAAAGATCGACGATTCTTCAGAATAAACTTGAGAAGAGTGCAGTTGAAAGAAAAATCCTTAAAAGTTTACTCAGGATCTTTCTGGATTCCGTATTGCTCTCTTCGTACTCCGATTGGGATATTGCTATTCCATAGTGACATATGAAGGATTTAGATAACGGAATGGTTAGTTTGAAACTTAAAAAAAGTCATTCTTATAAAAAAAAAAAGAATTCGATTTTTAAGATGCATAAAACGGCAAATCGTTCCTCTATACATAAACTCCAAACTGCACCTTACTATAAATTATCACGTGTATTATATATCTGGATATAAAGTCAGACTGAATCTTACTATAATAATTTTTGTAAATACTTAAATAAAAAAAAGATACGATTTTTAAAATGCGTAAAAATAGGAAATACATTTGGAGTTATCGCCTCGATATTTTTCGGAAAAAGATCTGTTCCTAAAACTCCTTCTTTACGAAAGATGATAAAAATATTTCATCCACACTCGAAGTAACAGCTACAAGAAAAGAAGGAGAGAAGAGAACAGGAAAAAGTCTCAACTCAGCAAAAATCATTTGTCAATTGGCAATGTGACAATTTGATGAATGGAGAGAATGTTTAACTAATTAGATTTATTAGAGTATAAGTAAAGGACGACACTGCAGTGTGATCAAGTCGGATGTGTAGTGAATTCTGACTTGTGTGTTACCAGTAATCGAATTATGGGTGGTGGTTGGGCTGCTAACATTGCCCTTCATTAACTGGAAGTCGCTGAAACCATGCCGACCGCAGACAATCACAATGGCAGCTTCAATCCAATTACTGGAAGCTGCTAGCTAGGGAAAGGCGCAGTACTTGAGGAGGAGAGGAGCCACCTTCGGAACAAGCAACAACCAAACGACTTTTGATGTTAGTTGTAACTTTTCTTAGTCTCCCCATCCCAGATAAAGTGATACCAGACTTGGGCGTGTAGCTGGGATTAAAGTATTCTTTGATGGATCGAATAAAACTATGCCTCGAACTAATTGAGGAAAGTGATATATTTAGCCAGCTTTAAGATACTTACTACGGTTATAATAGGGTCTATCTACTTTAATCTAGCTTGCGAAATTTTAATGCTTACTTGCCATCACTACAATAAACCGTTAATAGTGTTATTTTTGAATTAATTTTTACAGTTCCGATATGCATTAAAGTACATGAATAAATGGAAGAAAAGTCCAAACTTTGCATTTTCGTATATTATAAATAGGCGGTTTTACAGTAAACATCGAAACAAGAGAATAAAATAGGAAAATATCAATAAAATTCGTGAATATAAATGCCTATATAACGGTCTCGTTAGCGTAAGAGAGTAAGGTCATAAATTAGCATAAAAGTACAAATTATCTGGAAGTGGGCAAAATTTGCTGTAATGACGTCATTTGGAGGGTCAGTTGTAAAATTCGCTGTTTGTAGGCATAACTTTTGTCCTCTTTATGGACTATAACTCAACTATGTTTATTGTTCATCCGGTCAACGTTATTGGATCTTTTTACGAGTTTCGATAATTAATTATTAACATACTAGGAGTTTATAGATCCAACGAAATGTTACTTATCTTCATTATATCTTAACTGTTGTACAATTTCATTAATAAGAAGTAATTAAAGATGCATAAAGTGGAAAGAGGGGAAAGAGATCCAAACAGAGTTTTTCTTAGAAGTCGAAAACGTTTCCTTTCCTCCCTAATATTTTCCCTCCCCTTTCTCTTTTTTATATCCCGACGTTTTCTAGGAAAAGTTACACAATCGATTGTGCAAAGAATAAGTTAACATGGTAGAGGGGAAACGAAACATTAGCCAAGTTATTAATCCCTCCCATTATATAATAGATAAAAGCAAAGATCTATAGGAACTTGATCCAGTTAGTCATGCAGAAAACGCTGCAATTCTCTCTCTCATACATCATATAAGTCCTCTGGATACGACAAATTAGTAGCCAGGAGAAATGGGGAAGTGCAGCAGGGAATGTCAATACGGTCTGAGCCCTTTGTCTGCGATGGCGTCATCAGGGATGGAGAAATGCGCTAGTTTAGCATGACAAAGTGATGCGGGAAATGAACTGTTGATAACTTAGCTTTATATCACATACCCGCCAGCTACAACGAGTTTAAAAATTCGTCTGACATATGTAGTATACAATAATAGAAGGGATGGACGAGGGTGATGAGTCAATTCCAAAAATGCTGAGTTTCTTGCCGGTTAAGAGTTTCAATTTATATACTGGGTAAACGCTGCTTAAAGAGAATAGTTATGTCTTTAGAAAGAAGGAGAGATAACTATTCTGTCAATAGCAGTAGCAATTGGTTTGAATGGAGTAAATGGAGCTTAATATCAAAATATTGACTTTTTGGCGATAAATCATCGAATTTTGTGTTTTTTTTTACTTCTCATTCTGCTGACTTTATGTATCGAATAAGTTGACTTTCGTGCTTTATGGTTATTGTTGATTTTATAAATATTTGTTTGTTTTGTCTACGATGATTAAGAAATTGCAACGTTTTACTTTTCTACATCGTCAAATTCTATCGTTTTCCACAAGATAGAATTTTACGAGTATTAAGATCAACAAATACATTCTATTTATAGCAATCCTAGAATTTAAGTAATAATAGCGAGAAAAGGAAAAATTCTACTTTATTCAGCAATTAAAATTTAGAACAAAAATTCTTTTATATAAAAATAAGAAGAAAAAAACAACGTATGGTTATATCCTCAAAAACTACGAAAAATCTATTTCATCTTTTATAGCAATTATAAAAATTCTTATCTTTATGATTATCAACTTGTAACCAAATTCTTCTCGTCAAGAATTTAGCACAAGAAGAATATTCTTTAAAAACTGAAAAAATTTTTTTACAGAAAATTGTTGTATCAGCAAACTTACAATGTTTCAACACAGCAAAATAATGCAAGCTTTACAAGATCAGAAAAAATATACAAAAGAAAATGTACAACAATGCCACAAAATCAACAAATTTATTAATAATTTAATGCCAAACTGTTACAAGATTATCTAGCATAATCCTGTAACAGATTTTTTTTATAAAAAATATCTAAAAATTATTAAAATAATCTTAATTCCCGTAAAGATTACGAAGCTAAATATGTTTGTTTATTCAAAATGGTCAAATTTCCAAAACTTAAATTTAAGCAGTTGATTTCTGTAACTTCGACTCTTATGCAATAAATTTAGCTTTAATACATTTATCAAAATCATGCTAATCACAAAGAAAATTAATCGTTGATACAAATCATCTTAAAGCTGACTCATCAGTAATGTTTCCTAAACAATAATAACTGTACGAGTTATCAATATTCATCCGCAAACATAAAATAATAACAGAGAAAGCGTAGAAATGTGTAAAAGTAATTTGAGAGCAACATCTAGTGACATAGTGCTCCGAGTACACATAGAAGGAAGGAATATCAGTCAGAATACTTGAAATTTATGCTCTATAATCGTCTGTATATAACGGTTTCCTAATTAATTATTTAAATAAGCTGCAATCCCTTAAGCATCGTACAAAATCATTTTTGCCATTCTACCCGCTCATTGGTTATTTAATTAGTCTCTTCGTCAGATAATGTATCACTTGTTTTATTTGAAAAATAATTTTACTCTCTTCTTTCTGCAAGTATTAGATTTTATATTAATTAAGCGATAAGAGACGTTCTTTCCATTTTCAGATAAATCAATGTTTTAGGTATGTTATTAATTTGTTTGTTAACTTATAAAATATGAAATATAATATTATCAACATTGTATCAAAAATTAATAATCTGATTATAAATATATTACTTATTTACTTTCATAAGTAAAGATTCGGAGACTTCATCTTCGTGTTCCCGTACTTAAGGAAAAGCACGCTTTACAGGCGTCCTCATTATTTTTTAACTATTCTCATGCATTTTTGCTCGATAAAATATTATTTTAGCATGTAAACATTTATTTTATGTAGAAAAATATATTACTAGAGTAAATTTAAAGATTTAATAGCAGATTTTTATTGTAAAATTATCATGAAATCGGATTTTAAATCGTTTATCCGTCTTGACGTGTGATAAGAAAGGTGAATTATTTTCAATGTTTCTATAATTATTCAAATCTTCTATAGATTTTTAGATAAATTGAAAGTTTTTTTTCCTGATTCCTTTTTAGAATAACTGATTATTCCACTCAAAAGTGAAAAATTGAAAGAAAAAAGAAAGTGCAACAACTTTATTAGAAATAACAAATCACAACTGCCACACACACTGCACGACGTAGTTATTATCATAGTTTGGTTACTATGGCAACAGTGTGGGGTGATTTTTACGTCCAAACGAATGTGGGGAAAAAGTAAAAGCCAACCACAGTTCGACTCTATTTATACAGGAGAGACAGCATCTTCTTTGAAATATTCCCAGGAGGTTTCACAAGACACAACAATTTTGGAAGATTTTACTCGACGTTGTCTACTTTTTCTATAGATTTTTAGGAATTTTTAGAGATAACTGAGAACACGATACGTGTGTATCAAGTTGTCATACATCATCATCATGAAATTGTGATGATAAAAATGAGAGAAGAGTCCAGAGATTGTGGAGCGTTGCGTATGGCAGATGAAAAATGATAGAATTTAATGATAGAACTTTAGTCTTTTACTCACTTTAATAAGATTTATATAATAATGAAGCTATTTCAAGTTGGAAGAAAAATTGGAATTTACCAAATTGCATTCCAAAGTGAGTGATGCAGGGAACACACGATTTTACTCACGCAAATATCTTCTTCGTATATTAAAAATGTACACGTTAATTAATCAAGTTCAAATCGACGATAAACCAATCATTGTGTATGTTTCTGATAGGAAAACATGTATATAACTATTTTCGGCAGAAAAATCCGCGGAAAATAAAAATTTCTCTGACAATTTTTCTCTTGAAAACTTTATCAATCATAACATCTGGAAAAATCTTATATAAAATTTTTACCTATAGTTTTGTTTATAAAAGAAATACATTCATTTCACTTCATCCTTTTTTAAGGAGAATCCAGTTATCTAAGAGGATCTCATTTTTGCTATTTGGAAAATAAATTTTGCAAGAGGATTTTGGATACCGTTAAGGATAAGCTAGATAAGCTACGCTTGTGTATGAAATAGTCAAAGAGAAGAAGATCCCATCACTAAAATTATCTGTGTAGATGATATCTGAAGGATTTAGTCGATAAAATCTTGATAAAAATACCAACCTATCTGTGACGGTAATGAAATATCACGTGTTCTTGTAAGGATTTGCTATCTAAATTAAGGATTATAGTTCACAAGAAGAGGAGTAATTTTACAGGATGCTCTTGACTTTAAGAAATTATGTAAAAGTTCGTACTGGATCGATAAAAATTCGGGAAGAATAAAGATTTATTTTCAATTAATTCGGTGAAAAAAGAAGACTTCCCATCATTATTAACGAATAATAAATAAAGTATAACGTTTAGGAATGCGAAAAATGTAAAAGAATTTATGTTGTTAGTCATTTTATTTCAAATACTCTCTGTAATAATTAAATAGCAATATGAGATCGGCCGCTTTCACTTGTAATTATATTAATTGTACTCCAAGCCAAGAAAATTTGAATATTACAAATCTTGCTGCAGGACGTTCATGTTAGTCATGTCTTAGGTAAAATCTCCAGGGGATTGAAGCGCGTCATGTGACAGTTAAAGTGTAATTTCCATTGTTGGCTGATGACTGTAATCATGTAATAAATGAGCATGGGACATGAAAAGTCGTGTTGTACGCTCCCAAAGTTCGTTTGGATTTCTGCCAATAACCTGACTGAAAGAATTATATTCGAGGAAATCATTTCAGTTCTACATAAATTGTTCTCGATCGTCGTTTCTTTTTTTCTTCCTCCCCCTCTTACTACAGTAATTGTTCATTTTTCATTCTATTCAATTTTCTTAGATGGCTTAGAACAAGTTGATCTTTATCATGTATCGTTATCATGCGTGATAACAATCGTTTAGAGTTTTTTTACCTTGTTTAACGTGGGAGGTATGCCCTTTGCACCTTTTCTGTTTTCTGGTGAGAAATTGTACATTTTGCGTGTTTGTGTGTGTGTGTACCGCGGTATAAATGAGAACTTTTATCGATGTAGTTAACTCGTTTTTTTATTATTATTGGAAACAGTGTGTCTAAAATTGAATTGTGAGGATTTGGGAGTTGAAGTAAAGAATATCTCACGCCTCGAACTATAACAAGACGTATAGTATTTCCAATCTCAGAAGTCTTTTTTCGGAGGTGAGTTCGACTTCAAAAGAGTTTTGGAGTTAGAAAACCTTTCGTATATCCAAAATAAAATCTGTTACATGTTTTTTATTACAATGCAAATCCAAAATAATATCTAAATAACACATTTTCGCACAATGTACCTAAAATCTACGAGATATTTTCATTTCTATAGATGCCTTTCTGTTAACATTCTATATACTGCATAGCAGCGCATGTTGTAAAGTATCCTGTAGCAGTTTATTAATACTTCTAAGTGGAATCAGGACCTATCTTATCGTTTATTTTATAACAATTTGTGCATTTGCATACACAATAAACTTTTAACATATGTAAAGGTTAATATAAATGCAAAACATCGAATGAAAATTCCATTAAATCGCATCGTACGACTGTTGTTATTAACCCGACAAGTCATTAACATCTAGAGTCTTTTTAAACATCGATAGGAATTGTTTACCAAAATTCGGTAGATAATAACCATTCATCAATCGTCGAATAACAAAAGTCGAAGTCAATTTACCAAACACAGATTAATTAGTATTAGTTTAAGGATATTAAATTCTGTTAAGAGTTATTTATCTTTCGGTTGATATTCATCCGAAAATTTTCTGTTTATCATGTTAATTTCGTCTTATGAATGTGTTGTGGTATTTACACGAGTTTATTTAAATCAAACAAACAAATTGCTTGGAAAGTGCGAATTAAAACGACTTCTTTTGTTGGATTTCTCTCTCTCTCTCTCTCTTTTGTTATCGACCATTTTGACTTCGACATATATATTTTATATTTTTGCATCATTGAACAACGCCAAATGTGTATCATTATGATGAATGATTGATGGTGTAAAGCTGATACAACCTTCGCTGTGAACTGTTCATATCACGTGATTTATATAGATACACACACGGTTCACTATATTAAGGACCGTTCGGGTTATTACTTTGGGAGGAGCACATGTTTTATTAGGAAAATGGAAAATATTGAATATTTTTTTACCTGTTTTTCTTACACAGACAAGAAGAATTTAAGTACTTGTTGAATGAATAAAATCGTGCGAAGAATAGTAAACAGTCTCCATCTTGTGTTTTCTATAAATTTCCACTGCTTAAAGCTTGTGTTTATTAAAAAAGAAAAGTTAAGAGAAGTATATAAATTGGATAAAATTCTTTAAAGTTTTAAGATCAAGTTTTGCAAAGGTCAAAAACTATTCCTTCGAACGGGCATGAAGATTAAAAACTATTATTATAACGAAGATTTCCGAAAGAGGATCCCTCCTGTATTGATTGTATCTAAGGTATAAGAGGATTACATAAGGCAAAGCTGGGAAGATGCTACCATCTATACTACAACATCTGGGTAACCATGGCAACAGGGGTGTAAAACGACTTTAACCGCAGCTGTGTATTTACACATATCTGTCGAAAGTCAAGCGAATCGATTAACCTAACCAATTAGTAGCAAGTTGCAATACAAGTATGGTGACACCCACGACACCGATCGAGTAAATTGAATCACTGCTTCTCCAATTCCACACTTGCTCTACATCCCACCAGAGGGCCAGAAAATTACACCTTCCTCTCCATAATCTGCTTCTCTTTTCGAATTAAACGTTTAAAGTTGGAATTAGTTTGTTGCAGAACAAGAGTACATTTTGCTTAATACTCTTGCCTCCCTGTTTTTTCTCGGATCTCTGCTGGTTCAATTAGACTTTTATAGTCTTGTAGAAGTGAAAGATGTCCCCAACTAACTTTCGGCGGTTGCATTATTGTTACTGTAATAGCAAAATTAATTTTCGGAAGGTAGCGTGTCGTGATCGCTGGCGGAAAGTTGTATTAGCTTAGTTCTGAATGCTAATTTGGATTTTAGCGAATGTATTTCTGCAAAATACGGTTTATGATAATATTATAGTCGATTATTGTGTCATTTTTAATGCTTTCTTCGTAATAATACGAGAACGAAAGACGATTTTTTTGTCTTAAGTTTGTTTGATAAATTGGATAACTGCAACCTTGTTACAGTAGAAGTACTCTTCGATTTTAGAAGTTAATATTTGGATAAGATTTTTTTTTTATATTTAGATAAACTTCAGATTGTTACAGTAGAAGTACTCTTCGATTTTAGAAGTTAATATTTGGATAAGATTTTTTTTTTACATTTAGATAAACTTCAGATGCAGCTTTAATACTGTAGAAGTATAAAATTCGATTTTTTCGATTTTTTCACCAGTTTAGAGGAAAATTTTAATTCAGAATTAATAAATGCAATTTTTTTTATTGCACTCAGTCATTTTAGCTAAAATTATTCTGTTACTTTAGAGCAATTTGACGAAATATTCGAAACTTTGCTAGTTAATTCATATTTGTTTAGTTTATAGCTTCATAGCTTTGAGAAGAATAATGCTGCTATAGTAACAGAATGCTGCGATGTTTGAAAACGAAATAAATAATTAAAGAAGAAAATCCGGATTATAGTAATCTTTTATCCAACTTTCTCCTCCTACTCTTCATCCTCCAGTGTGATTTATACAAGCATACGTACCTTTTCAATCCAAAAAATAATCCAAACTTATACAATAAATAACCTAGGAACACTGACATTTTTATAATAATAATAAACAAATTTTAGTAGGCATACAAAAAAAACAAGAGAATTTGAAAATAACTTTTGAACATGACTCAGAGTCACAACGTTTCTGAATTAGCATTGAAAATTTTCCACCGTCTTGAATAATTTGTAAGTTGAATAGAGATGAATAGCAAAAACATTTGAAGTGCTCGGTTTGTGGCAAACGTAGAGGACTCTTTACTTATGCTTTGATTTAATGAGCAATTGTTACTCTTGTCTGATCTTTGAACGACCAACAGCGATGCTCAGTAGAGTGTACAAGATACTACTTGCACTACTTAACATCTAAATAATTATTTTGCGTCCACTCGTTTTTTTGAAATTTGAACAATTATCAAGAACATTCCAACGATACTTATAGTGCCGAAGAGTGTTATAATTATTGTAGTTTCTCTAGAACATATATCCTACGGCGAGTATACTTCAGGCATCTTATTATATGCAAATTATGAGCATACCTGTACAAATATTTCCGTGCAACAGAAAAGTTTCTCTTTCTCGCTAATTTTAAATGTTGTTTGAAAATAAATTCATGCTATTATGATAGCAAATGCTACTTTGATTGAAAAATAAATAAATAATAAAATAAAATCTAGATTATAATAATTTTTTATCCGACTTTCTCCTCTTGCTCTTCATCTTCCAGATGATTTTTTTCAACGATATATACGCTTATGTTTTGTGTAAAAATAAATCATTGATTATATTATTTAAATTACTTGATTATTTATTTTGTTATTGTGGTAGAATTATTATTTTCAAGGCTATTTAAAATCAGCAAGAAAGAGTATATATACGCCAAAAGTTTAAAATAAACCAGTTACGTAGTGATATATCAGTTATTATGAAATTGGAAAATGTGTTTTACATCAAGTTTTTTTTTTCTCATTCAGAAATTGGAGTAAAACGTAACGCGGGTGATGTGACCTTGGTTTATGTTATTGCATTACAACATTGAGATTCAAAATGATGTTTTCTTATGACGTTATCAATTTTGCTACCAATTTGACCTCATTTATTTACAACTACTATTACTACTAACTTTAGAATATTACATTTCATGAGTTATGTAGTTTAATGGAGAAAAAGCAGAAAATCTTTGCAAGATATTTCTTAGTAGGAAAACGTTCTGCATTTGTTTCTCTTGTTACTTAACTCTTAGGCATCACTACGATATTCTAAAAATATGATAGATTTTTCATACTTTCACAGAGCTTTCACAGAGCTTTTACAGAGCTCAAAACCATTATTATGCTTTTATAGCTCTGTAAAAGCTGTGTGAAAGTGTGAAAAAGCTCTCGTATCAAAGCTCAAAAGTATCTAATGCTTTTGAGCTTTGTGAAAGTGCTTTTGAGCTGCTCAGAGCTCAAAAAGTATATAATCAAGAAAAGCAAAGAAACTGAAGTTAATGCATTTTTTTTCATTCAAAAAAATTTGAAAATTTTAGTGACAATTGTGGAAGAATCACGTTACTTTCCCTAGAGGAGTTATCTAGATATATATATACTTTTTTTATAATTTTCCCAGTGGAATATCATTTCTAAACGGAAACCAATTGTTTTCTCTCTACGCTTTTCCACTGAGTGCCATTTTGCCCAGATAAACATCTCCCGATCAACCACACTATCTATTTGAAGATAAATATCTCCCACAACCTTCATTCAATGGATCACGTAGAAACGACTTCACAGGAAGAATAACAGTAGCAACCCTCTCTCTCTCTTTACTTTCTCTCTCACTCTCTTTTCTCATCGCAAACTTTGCTTTTAAACTTCCGAAAGCCTTCAATTAAAACTCAGTTCTATTCAGATCTTATCTTACATTTAATCTAGACGACGAAAATAGTTTCAAAATAAATAAATTAGATAACGCATAAAATATCTGCCGTTATCTACAATATATCAGATAAACGAAGGAGAAAAAATATAAATATATTTATTTAATGCTTTAACTGAATAGTTGAACATCTCGTAATGTTACAGTAGTAGTTATTACTCTGACAACATAACCGAAAATCGTAGTAGTTATATTTATAAAGCTCATCCTTCCCCGTCCAAAGTTTTAATTACTGAAGATCACAGTTTAATACCCTAATAAATGCGATAATTTTAATTAGTGAAGGAAATTTAATTTATTACTGTAGTAGCACCGATTGAAATAATGTTTAATACGTTAACAGTTTTACGAAGAAATTCAATTTTCATACTGCAAAATTAAACCGTTCGCCAAGAGATTTAAATTTAATGCTGTAACAGTTTAATTGCGAATCGCGTTTATACTGTAGTAGTTTTGTTTCGGCAATTGTTAAGTTTAATTATAAAAGCGCGTCAGGGAAGAGATAGATTTGATTACTGTATAATTACCGATTTGAACGACTGTATCGAGACTACGAGAAGAAATCATTCAAAGATGGTAACAATTCAGTTAGATAAATAAATTCTACTATAGCAATAATTCGAATAGTTTACAACTGAAAGAAAAAGAATGTTTATTTTATCTGGAAGAGAACTGGAGTTGATGGTTTGCAGAATATTTTATCCACACTCATAAATAATTATTTAAAAAATATTATTATTAAAACTCTTTCCTGGAAGATTTAAAGCAACAGCATCATAATTAATGACGATGCTGTTGTAACGGTTTAAAACAATTTATCTTTAATAAAATTTAATTTTAATTATAAAATTTTTCTATAAATAATTAGTGATTTGTTGAATATGAGAATAAATCGTTTGTACATGTAACAATTCAATCGGATGATACATATTTCTATAGTATCAACTGTTTTGAGTATTTAACTCAAAGAAAAAATATTTATTTGCTTCAAATACTGCTTAAAATGTTTTATAATGCATTACTCTAACGTTAAAATATGTATTTTAACGCATTTTTTATGAAAAAGTCAAGAAATGATCAAAATCTCTGCAGAACTCCAAATCTTACAAGGCGAGATGCATGGAGGCTGACGGCTTGTAAAATATTTTAGTGAATTAATTCCTGCTCGAATTTTGATTAATAAACAGACCGATTTGAAAGAAATAAACAGGAAATCATTAAAAGTATATTATACGTTTTCACGAATGTCGTGATTAAAAAACATGCAAGTGCTTATGTTTTTAGAACGTATATGTGATAGGAAATAGGACAACATGGCTACCTGCCGGACATGTATCCGTTTCCGAAACGATTTACGGCAGGTGGGGAACCCATTAGACTTAGTGTTTCCTGTTACAGTGCAGGGG
The DNA here is from genome assembly GCA_000484575.1 of Olivierus martensii. Taxonomy (NCBI): domain Eukaryota; kingdom Metazoa; phylum Arthropoda; class Arachnida; order Scorpiones; family Buthidae; genus Olivierus; species Olivierus martensii. Next base: position 4,381 of record AYEL01079771.1, on the reverse strand, counting down.
ATAGAAAGCTTCATCTAACAGGAAACCATGCGAATGCACTTTATCTCGCGAATCCAAGGATAAAGAGACTTCCTTACATGTATAAAGATTTCGTAAGAAACTGCTAACTTTTTTCTATACTTGACATCCAGATTAATGACTAGTGTTTCCTGTTTCTTTACTCTCTCCTCGACTTTACTCTAATCCTAATTTCGATACTTGATTACCACTCTAATCACTTTTGGGATAATTTATTGTTTGATAATGTCTCTCCTTCACTCTCTCTCTTGTGTTACCAATAAGTTAAAATCATATTTCAAAGTTAATGATAAACGCTGCAAATTTATAAGATTAACTTTAATTATTAATTTTTAACGGGTGTATGTCTGTCAAAAGCGTTCGATAGCCGAAGAATTACATAAGATTTTTGCTTAATTTTTTTTCAAAGTTGGGCTATCGGTTTGCTATTTTTGTCTATCGCAACTTAATCCTGGAAGTAAAATATTCTCGAAAAGCTTAAAACCGATCGGTGAAAGATCGTTAAACAGATTGAATTCGTCTTCTTGCATCTATCGAGTTCGATTTCTCTCGCTTCTTCAGTTTTCTTTGCGTAAAGTTGAGCGAAGAAAATTGGATGTTGTTTTTTTCCCTGTTTTTACGAAAAATTTAGCAATTTTCTGTCCTTTCTCAGGTTTTAAAATTCTTAATAGCTTAATTGTGCAATTTATCTGTACTTTCACTATATTTTTTTCCCTGTGTATTAGTTAATTGCCCATTACAGATAATAACCTTCAATCACTTCACTTAATAACATAAGTCGGAGAAGAGAGGATCAAATGATGCAGTCACGTAAGCAGTTGGAAGCTGTAGTTGTCAAATTGTCCTATTTTCTATCATGTGACAAAGCTTAGTGTCCACACGACACTATGTCTTGTATGACATGTCATTTTGTCACTAAGGTACAAGACTAACAATGCTGTTTAGTAACAAGTATGAAATTAATCCTCTTTGAATATTTTCCTAAGTCATTAGGTCGTATAATATAACATTAATTTATCTTTTACATCTATATATGTATGTGCGTATGTATGTATGTGTGTGTCTGTGAGTGTGTGTGTAAGTCATATTTGAAATAGCTAAATTCCAGTAGCTTAGTTATGATAGAGAAAGGGGCACACCCATATTCTGTCCATTGATCGTTAATTTGTAAGCACTTCGATAATTTAATCTAGTTTAGTATGACCTCTGTCGTTTGTTAAATGACATTAGAACACGCCTGTCGGCAAAAAGTCGCCGTGATTTATGTCATCTGCTAGTGATCTTCGAACCAAACGATATGGAATTACTTCCATGGAAATTCTTGATCCACTTATAGTTCCCAGTCCTGCTTTCATTAGTTTTCCTTTTTTTTAATTTGTTAAAAATATACAGGTATAAACTGGATTTTGTCGATAATGTAGAACGAAAACAGGAAAAAAATATCTAAAAAAAAGGAAAAGAAAACTGTTCCTAATGCCTTTAAACACAGTGGAATTGAGAATATAATGTACTTATACACACACACATCAGAAAAGTTCTCAATATCTAAAGCATGCTCGGAATCTTTAGACTACTCGAAGAATATGTACGTGATAGTAATTTTTCAGGTTTATTTATGTATTAAGAAGCTGCAAAAATATTGAGAATCTAAGAAGACATAAAAAAGATCAGAAAAAACACGAAGAACATTCATGCACTGTATTAATATTTGAGAGTCAGGAACAGAGAGTAATGAGGGAAAGAATATTTTGGATGTTAGAAGAAGAAGAAAGAAAGAAAGGGAGGAAAGAAGGAAAGAGAGAAAGAATATCTCAGACCTCTAGAGAAAATCAAAAAGAATACACAGAAGGAGAAAAAGGTAGCAAATAAGAGCAGAGAGAGAAATTGAAAGATTGTTCAAGATTTAGGTTGAAAAATAAGCGTAAATGGTTAGAAAATATAAAGAAACTGGCTTAAACTTATTTCGCTATAAACAGAAAAATCTTTCTTTTTGTTTTTACAGTTTAAAGATAGAAAATATTTGAGATTAAAATATCCATTTAAAAGGGAATAGATAAAAGAAAAGATTGCAATTAACGTTTACCTAACAAACTTTGCACAAAGTCATATTTAATGAACAGGAATATAAGCGTTAATTTACGAGCATAACTCATATAATAATGAATCTGGCTGATCTATAATTGACATTAAGCCGTAAATTACGATGAATCTGTATAATAAACTTTATGAAATAGGATGGAAAAGGATTTTAATTAGTAGACAAAACGATTAAAAAAAATTTTGCAAAATTTTTAGATTTTTTCCCACCTCTAAAATCTCTTATTCACCCTGCGACATATCGAGCATAGAAACAAAAGTTTGCTTTTAAAGTTAAAAGGTCAAAGTTAACGTAGATTTGTAGTTATGTTTCTCGGTAGTAGTTTTAAAACTTCTACGTCGACAAATTAGCTGCAGAGGAGAAAGATATCGGATAAATTAGGAACAAATATAATAAAAACAAACATTTTAGACGACTTCTATAAATTACTTTGGTATCTACTTACGAAAGTGCACTTTATTTTAATGGATTTACTGAATTATGATTTCCATTTATGTAAATATATTATCTTAGATTTTATTAGCAGAACAGAGTACGTATATTCACACAACAATAAAAGTATTTCCAACTATTATATATATTTAAATGGCATCATTATTATAAAGTAGTTTGTACAGAGAACTTAGAGAGAAGAGAGACATTTATTATCTTAATAGCAAAAATAAAGCAAAGTATTGCAAATCGCTTAACGAAACCCATCTACTGTGGTATAAGGAGTCACATCAAGCATCCAGTGACAGCCAACAACCCGAAAGAACACTTCGCTTTTTCTCCCAAACTCTAGTCATTAGTCACAGAGACGCGTTTTCTGTCTAGTTCTTGTTAGCCCAGATCTATCCGGGAATTCTTTTTCTTCCTTATTTTCTCTACACCAACTTCTATCAATAACAATAACAACAACACAACAACGTCGCGCTAAAATCCCGTCGCAACGTTAAATGTTAAGACGTCACGCATAACGCCGCTATCATATTACGCATGGCTACACGTTGTAATTGCTGCCATACCTTTATAAACCTAGGATCAGCGAAAGACCTATGCGAATTAAGTACTAACACTTTCACTCCACTGGAGCATTAAATGCAGAATAATTATTTCGAATAAACAAAACTATATAGTACAATTTTTAATTTTTATTTAAATGATAATAATAATAATAAAATACTAAGATAATTTACATGTTAAATATCATACCGAAAATGTAGTTATTTAAGTGATAATGATATGCTAAGTAACATCCTTGTTTTCCATGTTTCGGAGGTGACGTTCTCCACGGAATGTCCATGCCAGGAAATTCTATTAGGTGTACTTAAAATGCTAATGTTTATATCTACAAATGTCAAAGTCAGATGTTGCTTTTTTTTTCTTTTTAAGAAAAGAATTTATCGACACGCCAGGCGGTTTATTTCTGGCAGCTTTAATATTCATGCTTTTCTAATATAATTAGATATCAATTCGCGGATAAAAGCTTTAATGATTATTTTATTGAACGTTTCTGGAAGAATTTTAAAATTTTTCTGACAAACAATAACTATTCACGCTCGTTACCGGCGTTAAGATCTTTGAGTTTTATCTCGTTTCAGAACAATCATTTTTGTAAGAGTACAGATAGAATTTTTATGCGGTGAAATTGATAATGCGTATCATTGTTGTACACTCGCGTCATTGTTCATTAAACCAATTCACTCTCTCCCGATTATTCTTTGAGCTTTATGATACTCAGAAATTGGAATTTCTTCCCATCTGTTTGCCTTCTTTTCTTAAAGTTTTCATACTTATTCTTCCTAACTAGAGCAAATTTTCTTACCCAACTTCAGTGCAATTCTGTTAATCGCGCACAGTTTACATCTACAAATCTTTACTACTAAATTTTACGTGCTTCATACTGTATTTCTCCTCTCTTACGATCTTCACTATCTTCTTCATCCATTTTTTTTACATCGCCATCTTTCATCTATCCAACCAAGATTTTATGAAAGATGATTATGATCAATATTTTTATCATCTTAGCATTTCGTCCAAAATTGACTCCAATTACTCAAAAACCTCGTCGAAAATATTTTATTTTCAATATCTCCTCTTTCGTTCTCGAGATTTTTTTCACCTTTGTCCTCCTTTTCGAACTTATAAATAGAGACTTTTCGATAGATTTTTAAAAAATATTTTAAAATATAACAGACAAATCTTTAAATAAATAAATATATATATATATCATCTTGTTTTATCTATATCAGGGCTGTCCAATTATAATGAACCCGAGGGCCA
>AYEL01079770.1:0-23791 GCA_000484575.1 Olivierus martensii | reverse complement strand
GTGGATGATACACTTGGAGCATTGGTGAGCATTCGTCGCCACTTGTCGGCAATCTTCGGGAGCTTGAGCATGTAACATTTTTACTGTTGAGTGTCCGTTCTGTTTATAGTACACTCCTTTTCTCTGGACAGTACACACATGGACCTCGCATCAGTTACTACACTTTTACGCAACGTTAATCAGTTGAATCACAAGAAATCTCAATGTGCGAAACATCCATACTTCTAAAGGAATTAAAGCTAAAGTTAGTTGAAAGAAAAAATCAGGGGTTTCTTCCTATTGTTATTAGAAAAGTGAAATCACTTTTCTAATAACAATATCAAAAAAATTCAAAGATGCTATGTACAGATTTTATCAAACGGGCATAAATTATCTAAATAATTGGGACATGTGTTTTATTGAAAAAGAGGTGTTTGAATGGGTCACATTACACGAAATCCCTTTGTGGGCAAAGGTAGAGGAAAGCTATATTTTTATTTCAAATCATTGGTCTGTAAATATACTCGACAGTGAATTATTTGATGAAGTTTCATGTGTAAAAAAATACGTCACAAACGAAAAGATTGATGAATGGCGACAGAATAACAAGCCCTGCCATCAAAGGTGGGTTGAGATTTTTGAACATTTTACAGCAAAAGAAATTGCTTTCAAAAACATTTGTAAAATCGTAGAATTTTCTTTATGTCTCCCTGGATCTAATGCCCCCGTCGAATGAATATTTTCATTGGTGAATAATATGTGGACGAATGAAAAAAACCAGTTAAAAGTAAGCACATTAGAAGCATGTATTTCCATCAAATACAACTTTCAAATGAACTGTATGGAATTTTATGACTTTTTAAAGCGTGAACCGGCGCTATTAAAAAAAATTAATTCTACTGAAAAGTATCAAAATTAATGTTATTTAAATTTTTACAATGTTTGTGTATCAAACACAAAAATCAGCACTATTTTGCAGTAGAGAGAACTTTTATTTCTAAAAACTTCGCTAATGTTTTCGGTTCTACACCATCGTTAGGCAACATACGAATTACAACGGAATTCAATCGTTTAAGTAATGAAATCTTGACTTAATGTTTGTGTATGTGTAATAATTAAGATTGTTTAAAATTTTAATGTATGCATTGTTGTATGCTACTATTTTCATAATATATGTTATAAACTTATGAATTTTATAAGGTATTTTTTTATTTTCTTCAATATGTCCTTTATTTTCCCCAAAAAAATATGGTCACCATACCCATAATGGTAATAATTTTAGTAGTAATAATAGATGTTAGAATACTGAATCATTAAAAATGACAAAATCTTCCAGATATGATTCCAGGTCCTAAAATAAAAATAATCTAAAATTGAACCTGAATCCCCAAGGTGGTATGCAATTGTTTTACTACATTTTTAATGAAGCAAAAAAAGTATTTCTAATCAATACTATGAAAATAGCCAAGTTCTGAATATTGTAAAGACCATTGGGAACAACCTGTATTTGATACAATCAATGGACAAATTACAATGGATAATTGAGTGATGATCAAATGGATTTTTCACAAAGGTAAAAATTTTTCTTTGGAAAACAAAAAAGTGATAGAGATTAATACTCTTTGTTAAATTGAAAATTCATAAACCAAGAGATATTGATCCCCTGGGGTTTGAATTGAATCATATTGAAATCTAGAGTTGCTTATATATGATAAGACTGAATGAGAGTGATAAAAATTCTGTCCTAACTGCTGAGTTATATAAAGTCAAAATTTTACCTGAAAGTAGCTTTTATGTCAATTCAAAAGGAAAACTTCGAAAATTTGAATTGGCCAAAAATCTATCAATTACTCTAATAATCAAATAAAGAATAAACAGTGTTTGTAGCAATGTTCAATTTGAACTACCTAGATTGCCCTAGCATCTTCCAATAGAACAATTGATAAGATATATTCACCTTATAACTATGTGTATATTGAAAGCTCATTATTATAATTGACTATAGCAGCAGCAGTCCAATCTTTTTAATTATACACCTCTTTATCAGTAAAGAAAAATATAACTTATCTTTTTGATATGTATGTCACATAGTGTAATTTTCCCTTATTATAACATATATTTATTTAAATATATTAAACAATATTTTAACATTATGAAACAGTTTATTCAATATATAGTAAAGTAAACCTTACTAATCAAGATTAATTGGAGAATAGACTATCTAGATTAGTGAGGCAGATAACTTTAAAAGACAAAAAGCTTAGACAGAAATAAATGTAAAATTTAATGATATAGGTAATGATGATTTATTCGTTGATAGAAGTTTAAAAAATTAAGTCCCTTCTGAGGTGAATTTTTCATTTTCTATGCATCAGTTCAGATTAATTGTAACCAGATAAATGAAAGTTGTATTTATTCTTTATAATAATAACTGAATTGAAAAAAATGTTCTAAAGATTTGTTTTCTAGATCAGTTTCTTTTGTTATAAGTACTGCATATTTTCTAGATCAGTTTATACTGTTATATATACTGCATATTGTTAAACTGTTTCATACTATCAAAATGTTGTTTAATATTTTTAATTTAAATATCATGTAATATTTTCTAAGCTTAAAGCATGATAACATATGAAATAAATATTTCAGCATAATTTATTACATTATGTTGTATTTTATTGAAATTGCTATTTATATATATTGTACAATAATGTAAATGTTTTCTTGAATAAATATAACAACATAAATTAAAAAAAAATCAAAATTAAAATAAAACAAAATCACAATTTTGTTGTGATTTTGTTTTTTAATTTTGATTATATTTTAAACATTTTCAATTTATATAAGAAAAATTACTAAAATCACTAAATAACATTTTAAACAATAATGTTATTTAGTGATGTTACTACATGGCAGTTTGATCTGATAGATTGGCAATGCATTTTTATAATAAATTGTTTAAAATAATAAAAAAATATTTTTTTATTAATCCTGATCATGTTTTAAAATTAAAATTTTTTACATATAAAATTCAAAAGGATCCAATAGAAACTGTTTTGAAAATTTACATTATATATAATGTTTTTACAGAATTTTCAAAATTATGGAATTTGCAGCAATAGCTGTAAATTTTGCTTTTAATTGGACATTTAATTTAGAGGCTTGGATAAAAAGTTATTCTTACTTTTAATCTACTTTCCAAAGGAAATGGAGGCTTATAATATTGGACAATGTCTGTCTGCCTGAGTATGCACCCCACTAATAAATTTTGAACTAATTAGTAGATTACATAAACCAACACAACCAAGTTTTTTATGATTAGTGTTGATTAATGTGTGTAATTAGTATGTTTAGTAATTAGTTGTGTGTTATGTATTTGGTAGGGATGTTCTGCCATTAAAGGAGACTTCAGCATTGCATCCTATAGGATCATTTACATGATAAAATTTCATTTTTATTACAATTTTAGTTGATAAATTTGTAATAAAAATGTTAACTAAGTATTAACAGTGTAGAGATAATTTATCACATAGCTTACCTGATTTTTTAACTCAATGTCGTCTATCTCCAGTTTTTATTATAATGATATAATAGTCCCAATAAGAAGCAGCAATGGATGACATCACAAAATTTTAACAATTTATGATGTCATTATATTCAAATATAATGATTATTGAAATTAATAATAATAATAATAATAATATCAAACATGAGAATCTGATATAGGCAATCCCCGACTTACATAAGTCATTCCACAGAACCTTATATAAGTCAAAATATATATTGGAGCATAAGTTATACAGCACTAGTGGGTTACAAAGATATAATATTAAAAATGGTTATATTAAAGAATAGCATATAAATTGTATGGTAAAGCACTTGCTTACCATCTTTGAATATCCAGATTCAGTTCTGTCTCTCACATCTCCAGTTTTTCAGGAGAGATTCTGGTTCAGGCCCAATCGTTAACTAAAATTAGCCTTTACCTAATTACGAATTTATGCAAGTTCAGGATTAATCCATATTTTTTTTTCTTAATTGTTGCATTTTAAGAAATCAATTAAAGAATGATAATGTTGGCTCACTATACAAGAGTTCCTTGATTTAAATATTTTTGAATTTATATAAAAAATTTTGATAAACAAAATATTTTTAAAATCATCTTTATAATTTAGTATAGATTGCAATACTCTTCAGTATTGCAATCTGTACTAAATTATAAACATTTTTTGTGTATAATCTATATTAAATTATAAAGATGATTCTTGTTTCATTATTTTAATACTAAATTATAAAGACTTAAGAATGATGAAAATTATCCTATGCCATAATGTGATGTAAATGATATATATACATTGTATTACAAGAGTTATATTTCTTTCCTTGCTATATATACAGCATATATTTTTGATTTTATCATAATAAATATGTAATATGTTGGTAAATTCAATTTTTTTAATTTTGCTGCAAACCATAGCTTGTAAGTCAGTTTTTCTGTATTTATTTCTAATAACAATTTTTTATTTACAGTTCCAATAATTTAAATTGTTTTTTTTCAACTATAACATATTAAAATAACAATTATAAATTAAATATTTTTTTAAAATTTTCTAGATAATCAAATATTACGAGATGAGTGATGATGTTTTAAAGTGTGATTTATGTAAAAAATCATTTAGTGGTGTAGTGCCATATTCACAGCATTTGAAGAGTGTTAAACACTTAAAGAAAAAGAAACAAATTGAATTAGAAGCAATTATAACTTTACCAGTATCAGAAGAAGGAAAATTATGCTGTAATCTGTGTAATATGAAATTTAGTGGGGTAATTCCCTTTCAACAGCATATGAATGGTTCAACACACACAAAAAATGTTCGCCGACAAGAAGTAATGAAAGATATATGTCATAATCTAAATTCAAATTCAAAACAAAGTGGATTTAGGACGCAAATAGATAAAAAATATATTGATGATGGTTATTTCAGCTATTGTAACAGCAGCAGCAGCAGCAGCAGTGGTGGTATTGGTGGAAGTACAAGTAGTATGAACTCAAGCAGATTAAATCCTAATAATTCTTGTAATTCATCAAGTTTCTCTCAATTAAATAGGAATGCACCAAAGTTGGATCCTGGTGTTGAATTACAGAAACAACTTCATGAATGTTCTAAATCCCTTCAATTAAGTTCACAAGGAAATTTATTTAATAAAAGGGAAATACCCAAGGAATCCATCCCATTTCCATCAAAAAGTGGTCAATGGGATAGTGGTTTCCAGAGTACTAGTTTTGATTCTGCATCAAAGTTACCCAAAGAATCCATCCCGTTTCCATCAAAAAGTGGTCAATGGGATAGTGGTTTCCATAGTACTAGTTTTGATTCTGCATCCAATATGTGCAATGTTCCAAAAACTGACTCAAAAATTCAAGGTTGTACACTTTGTGGAATTTCTTCTTTTAAGAATCAAGAAGAAATTATTCGTCATCTTGAAAGTGATGAACATTTTATTCAAAAATTAAAAAACCTTCAGTTAGGAGATTCATCTAGGTTATCTAGATTTAGTCATTAAATTAAGTTTTAAATTCTTGTTGATAAAATTAATTATTTACATATTATTTTAAAAATCATATCACTTTAAGCTAAACAAGCATTGTCAAATTAAATTTTAAAATGGAATCAATCTAAGTGTTATTTTTACTTTTAAAAGTCTATAGTAATTGTTTATAAATGAAAATTTATACTGTATTTTTTCGACAGTTATGAACAATTACAATTGGCATTTAAAAGAATTATTTCATTGCATCAATAAAAATAACAATAGATTTGATTTTCAACTTAAAATATTAAATTGATATTGCTATGTTAGGTATAATGAAATATGAAATTGGATTGTTTAATAAAATAAACTATTCCATTTAAGTTATTTGAAATAAACCAATTTTAAAATAAGAGTTTCAAATAATTAATATAATACAATCTATTAATAAATTAAGAGAATTAAACAATTATGAATTGAAAAGCACTATACAAAGATGTCATACATTGTAATTTGATGATTACATCAAATCCAAAGAGAAAACAGGACATACAACACGCATGCGTCATTTTCCTCCAACTTTCGTGCCGGCAACTATAATAACAGATAGTCAAATTTTAATTCTTCAATACGATATCGAGTTACCTCAATTAATTCGTGTGTTGTTTGCATCAAGGCTGAACAAGTTTCTTCGCTTAATTTTCCTGAAATTTCTTTTATGTTATACCAATGCTTTAACCAAGTTAGAAATTTTTGTAAAAATATTAATTTGGAATCAATAGACTCTATTGTCATTGGCTCTTGATATTCATCACACTTATGACGGCTTTTGAATATGCTCTTGACATTTACAATAGATCACCATCTGTGTATAATCTTTACAAACTCAGCTGTTTCTTGGTAATGCTGTATGTTTTCATTTTGACCAACAATAATCAGACCTTCTACTATTCTGGGATCAAAAACTTGCAGCGCTAATTTTACATTCTGGCGTTCCAGATTTGTAGGATAGAGGGCTTTCAAGGTTAGTCCCTAAGTATATTTCAGCAACTGTATAGATTCAGCTTTATGTAATAATTTGAATGCTTTAAAATCTGCATCAGAGACATTATAAAAATTATCAAAATTTGGAAAATACATACACCGACCTTTGTTTTTTTTTTGGTTCAGCCAGTTGTTTCTGATGCATTTTAAAAGATGGACTGCATCAATTATGAAAAACAATGGTCTGGCAGGATCTGATGGATGCTGGTATACAATAGAAACTTTAGGTGGATCTGCAAACATGGACATTGTCTTCTTATTAATTGCATTGTTATCACTGACAACGCATATCATTTTGAATCCAATATTGTCCAATTCTACAATTATACACTTAATAAATTGGTACAATTTTATACCTTCTATTGTCTTTACTGGCAGAATATGAGCCACATTCTCATATGGGGAAAGACGACTTCGTATCATGAAGACATATGCACTATAAGCAACAATGTTACTGTTGACCGCTTGTCCACTTATATTTCCTCTTTTAAAATGAAAACATCGTTTTAAGTGGATTTCATCCATCATTAAACAACTATATTTTCTATATCAGTAAGATGTTGATACTTTTTTATGTAGTTTAAAAAATTCTCATCAAAGTTCTCATTCATGGTACTAAAACACCAAACCTACTGGAAATCCTACGAACTGTACGTGGATGTGGTATTATCATGTACTTGAAATTTCGTGAAAAGTTATAGGCATAAGGAAAATTGTATAGAGCAAACTTGTAAATATAATCCATTCAACAGAATAACGATAACCATTCTTATGTACAGTACATTGATGTTTTGTAACTGTTCAGTTAAAAAAGCAATTTCATTTTTTTATCTGGTAGTTTCTCTTCCAGCTGACTCAAACATTCTATTATCACATCCACAATATTTTGTATTTGTTCAGTATCATTATCAAAGGAACAATCTTCAGTTAGTAATTCTAGAATTTGTAAAATAGACTAATTTATATTTGACACTTTTGAAGGGACAGAGTATGCGCTGATGTTTTTTAATAATATTTTTTGAAGTATGTATACGCATTTAATTCTTCATCAATTACTAATGACAGTTTGATCTCTGGAGATGGAACATACTGGATATTATAGAATATTATAATTGTGGAAGAATGAAGGACACGCCATTTGATCATTAAATTTTGTCCTATCAAGACAGCTTTTGAGTTCTAAAAGATTTGTAAAGGTATGCGGAGCATCGTATTCAGATTTACTTCTCAAGCTGGCTTCCAAACTTTCTGCTATCGCATCCCTTTCCAAAAGAACTTTTTTTTGCTTGGTTGTTCTCTCGAGCTTGATAAGGATGAAGAAGCCAAATGTTTTAGACCATGTGGAAACCCGCTTAGCACTGCATTTTCTTTCAGGCGAGGCTATGAAAGTGGTGCTTTTATTGTTTTCGCATTTTGGTCATCAAATACTTCTACTTTTCGAATTATCTCCTCCTCCCGGAAGCGAAGTTCACATACCCGATGATATAACAACAAATTATCAACTAGCTAAAATAAGATTTTAAATTCATCTGTGTTAGTTTTAAAGTCTTAATCCCTCACAGTCAGTGGATGTCGATTACCAGGCAGCTACAACTGGCAAACGTATCAGAAAGAAGCTACCCAATGACGGAGGTAAACCAGAAGTATATTCGAATGGCCAGGATAAATTTCGTATTAGTACCTTTCGCCCAATTCTCGACAAACTGGCAACCGAGACGAAAAGAGATTTTCTTTTCTAAGTGATGCGCTTCATCATCTACTAAGATCGGAAGCGCTGTCAAAAGCCGATCGACGCTTACTTCAACGGTAATTTGTCGGCCGATTTCATTTATACCCGCGCCATAAAATGTAAAAACAAGATTCGGTCAGGCTGAAGTTTATAAAATAATTTTAGAAGACAATATGGAGATGTAGACATCGCCTTTCGTACATTTTTAACATTAACGGTCACCAGCCGAGCATTCATTTTCTCGGTCGAAATATATTAATTAAAAATCCCCTGGGAACGAGGCGGGCCGGATGTCTCGTATAGAAGCGGACGCGTTACGTAAGATCGATTTGGACTAGTAAACGGCCAAGAGCGGTGCAAAAATTACCAAAGAAACTATCATTCTGTCTCCTATTTTCTCTAGTGCTCTGCCACACTCCTTTTAGTGGAACTTTCAACTTCTTTTCTTTTCCAGGGTAATGCCCTTCTTTTCTTTCAGTTAATAATAATTCATTCGCTACTACGGAGCTGGATTTTATTTAAAATCGCGATAAATAAATTAAACAGAAATCTAATAATTATTTGTTAAATTTACGCTCGTCGTTTACCCACAAATATATTGTATTTTGTGGCAGCGGCCGTTTTACCGGATGACCCTTTTAAAGCTGTTGCAACAAACTGAATTCCCTTCGTTCCCTATGCACAGCTTATTCCCTAATTTTATTCTACATCTATTCGCTAATCATGGCTAAAACGTCATTAACGAAACCAGGAATTTGTCATTTAGATTAAAGATAACCCAACAGTAGATTTCGTTTTATCTTAGTTAAAATGATCGAACTTTGCTATTTTATTAACTTCTCGCCTTATATTTCTGGCATTATTTAATACGATTTTGCTAAAATTTTATCCTATTATTATATGACTCGCCTTATATTTCTGGCATTATTTAATACGATTTTGCTAAAATTTTATCCTATTATTATTATATGGTCCGGATATCCGCCCGATCGGAGGACATTTCGCCAGTGATAAATTAATAACTCGAATTTAGCATTTTTCTCGGCCAAATGTATGGGAGCTGGTAGAATTCCTCTTAGGTAGACTATAGGCCGTTACTTAAATTTAGACTCACCTGTTTCTGCTGACCGGTGGGATGACGAAATAATGAGACTGCCGCAGATTAATAGGTGGAGAATGAATAACTCTCTGTCGGGGTGGACTGTGCATGCTACCGGATAAAAGTTATTGTTATTAATAAATATTATCCACCGTATCTATTCTACTATAATACCGTACTTAATTACTATCTTTCTTTATTATTTCTTAGGTTTAATGACTTTTATAGGCGTCCGGATTCCAACATTAATTAACTAGGGATAAAGTAACGGTTAGATTTTCGGAAACGATGACCGAATGATCGAATAAAGCGGATACGTAATGCCAACAGTGTATCTTATTCAAATTCCACAGGTAATTTTCCAATCCCGTACAGAATTGGCTGGCTTATACAATAGTAGGCGGTAATACCTGTGTTTGGAGGAAAGGGACCCAAAGTCCATCTCGGTCCTCTACGTGGAAAAATCTAAGGCATCCTCGTTATTCTACTACGCTTAAATAATATTGTACTTTTTTTATGCCGATATCGAACTCCATTCATTTTTCTTTTACCGTAAATATTCGAAAGTTTACTATTCTAATCAGTTATTTTTATGTTTTTCACCATTAAATAAATAATTAAAATGGGAGCTCGTCTATCGTATTTTCCAACATCGAATACAGTACAGGTATACTCCGCTATCACCTATTAACTCAGACCAGAAAAACCTGCGCGCTAACCAAAATACGTTAATTATAAAAACGCTATACCTATACACTATAGACTAAACGGTTAGACCAGGAGTTCCCAAAGTGCGATACCAGATCATCCGCGATCTGGAATTCATAAAGATAATTTACATTTTTTAAAAAATGTAAATTATCTCTATGAATTTCATTATAATTAAAAATTGTTCAGTTAAAAAAATACATGTATAAAAGTGCTTCCAAATATGTATTAAAAAAGTTTTCTTTCGCATATATATGCGAAAAAACTTTCTCAGTCAGGAATATTAATAAGTCCAAAATTAATTGACGAACATTTACAAGCGGTGTTAAGAATACATTCGACCGATTTAGAGTCGAGGGTCAATGATATTAAATGAAAACAATTGCACACTTTAGATCGATGAATTTATTATTATTTTTTTTAATTTGAAATTATTTAGTTATTTTTGAAATGTGTTATTTTAAACAGTTTGTAATAAAGATAATTATTGTCATAAACGATTGTTATAAAATTAGTATAAATCTTTCCCTCGTGTCTAACTTTTTATCGATTCGAACGTATTTTTCCGTCAGTTTGTAATAAAGATAATTATTGTCATAAACGATTGTTATAAAATTAGTATAAATCTTCTTATCGATTCGAACGTATTTTTCCGTAACAGTTTTTTGGCTGCCAAATATTTTGGAATTTACAATTTGGCCCACCTAGGCAAAACTTTGGGAATCCCTGGCTGAGACGATTCCAAACCCAAGGTTGACCTGGATATGTATACTAGAATTAGTTTGTAAAGAATCAGATATTTTACCAATGGTAAAATAGTTTTATATTCATTTCAATTAATATTTAATTTTCGACATTAATATTTCACTTAATCGTGGTAAACATCCACCTAAACTCGAAGCTGCCATCTGATAGGTGACTCGATTTAATTAATTAAAGATATTACCGTCAGATTCGTGTGCGAATAAGTTTAACTTAAAATGTTATTTGTCACAATTAAATTTTCTACAGTTAATAATTTACTTTTCGTTAACAATATTCTATGGCCAATGAATTCTCACCCTGACGGTAACCACCGGGTTTACGTAAAATATTTTAATGATTCCGTTATTCGCTAAGAAGTTTAGTAAAATATTAAATTAATTACTGTATATAGTAAAATTATTATTGTTGGTCAACGTTTCATACCTGTAATAATAATTATTATTTTTAAATTCTATTTTTATTATATCAATAATTAATAAGTACCTCTATTCTAATAAGACATGAATTTACTAATTGTTCATACTTTTACGGAGATGGAAAATTATTCAAATTTCATTTTAAACCTAAAATAAAAATATTATATCGAAAAAGTCTGTTTATAAAGAAAATTATTTAAAATATTACCCAAATAAAGGTCGATGTTCTGTATCCGAATCCGTCGCCATGTTGTTCGTAGCGCATTTTGTTTTTGTGATACTGTTTAAACTGCTAGATATTATAAAACGTTATTTTAAATTGTGACTAACATTTATTTAAAAGAAATTAATGTCATCGAATTTCCCGAATAAAGTAATGTAGTTCAAAAAATGTTCCGAGCAGTCTCCGTTGGACAAAGTAAAGAATGTCGTCACATCGGCAGACCAGGCGATTTGTTGATATAAAAATGAATTGTTTATTATAATAAAAATGAAATTATTCCGCCATATTTACTATGCTGTACGATTTCATCGGTTTCGTGTTATATCAATTTCGGAAATTCATCCGGGATATTGGTACACGATAGCGGATAAAGATAGAAAAATGGTATCACGACAAAATATTAAAAAATAATACTTGGGATAGAATAACGGACCTACTTAAACAAGATGGTAAGTTTATGAACAGAATACAGTACAGCAAATCGAATTGGTCTGGTGCACGTGTTCATTCTCGCTTTATAAAATATTATTTACATGTTAGTTTTAGAATAACAAAACGTGTATTATCCACCACTATTCATCACTATACGATTGTATCTTCCTTGCAAAAGTGTTAAATTAAATATTATATTTATCAAAATCATAGATTTGATCGAAATAGGTAAAACAACCTCTTTCTCCATCGTGAAATAAACTTTTTCTATCGACGTATTTGATTGATTTATTTTTACAACATTGGTTATTGGCTACTTCGACACGACGTTTTAAAAGTTACGGATCCGTTATACGGCCTATGTGAGCGCGTAAACGTTTCGCTGTCCGAAATCGTACAGTATAAAGACACGTTTTACCAACCCCATTTATAAGTATTTTCGTCGTTTACCGCCATGTTTTTCAAAGAAGTTCGTTTACCACAAAGTAGTTTCTTATTGGCTATCGAATCGGTGACGTCAATTCGTAAGGATCCGTATCCAGCGTAAAGTAGGGTAGAGCTCTAGTCGATTCGTTCCGCGATTTTGCTGTCCGTAAACGGGTCGTTGCTAGGATACCAGCTATACGGATCCGTTTTGCTGGACGAAATCGTACAGTGGAAACCGCGCCTTAATCGAGAATACGTTAAATCAGCGTTTCTCAAACTATGTTTGGCGAAGGTCGAAAGTGTTCCGTAAAAAATGATGAAAATTAATATAGCCTAAGCCTGGTATGATTTTAAATGCTGTGCCAAGTTGAAACTAGTTTATTTTACTATTTTCGTGTGTTTTATTTTATCTAATTACAATTGGATAATAAATATTCGCTTTGTTTTCCTAACTCTTATACGTAATTTATTTATTATTAATGTCTACCTATAATATAAAATAACCAAGATGTTCCATAAAAATTTTAGGATTTGTGAAGTGTTCCGTCATAGAATAATTTTGGAAACGTTGCGTTAAGTAATGTTTACTCGTGTACAGATATAGTATGAGCTCTATCATACGCAAACAACAAACGGCTAATTTGTTCTAAATAATTTATAATAAATTTAATCTTTAAATATCAATTTAAAAAATTATATTTTAATAATGCTTCTTTCTTTTATACTTATATCGTGGAAATCGACAACTAATGTATTTCGTAGGATGCGTGGTAAAGCTTTGGTCCATATCAGGGATAGTCTCAATTAACTTCCTTATCATATGATTTTTTCGAGAGAGTTTTGACACAGCCCATAATCTCCATTCTTAACTTGATGGCCATCACCATAGGCTCCATACACACACACACGGACCGTTAACTTCGAGAGCCCTGGACTAATACTGTTTGGGTTAGTTGCGCAATTCATTCGACATTTGATCGGAAAATTTGTTTACATTTTTTTAAATAGCAAAAAACGTGAACAGCACACTTCACCGAACGAATGAATATTTAATATTCAACTATACTTTCCTATATATAACCTCAAATGTCAAACGGTGAGAGCTACGCTAAGCTAATAAACTTTAGGGGAGCTAGACTTATTCCTACCTTGCCATATAATTTGCATAATTGACAAATGACAAAGTATATATTGATTTTATCGACTACCGACAGAGCCGATAGAAGGTAGATCCGTATGTAGTATTTACTGTCATTTAAAACATTGATATTTTATTCAAATCCAATAGTATGGCAAACCAACGATTTAAACTTTATCTAAGTACGAAAAAATTTGTATAATTTATTTTTTCTTAAGTTTTTATTTTTTGATCTTTTGATTGAGCGGGGCCTCGGGCTGCAGTCCATAAAGACCACGCAAACCAACGATTTAAACTTTATCTAAGTACGAAAAAATTTGTATAATTTATTTTTTCTTTTGATCTTTTGATTGAGCGGGGCCTCGGGCTGCAGTCCATGCGCACACACGCACTGGTATTCCTCCATAGTCGGCATTAAAATGCTTCGCAGTTTAATGCTTTACTTAATAATTTATTATTGGAATGCAACGTAAAATAAGGTGTTAAATATTCATTCGTTGGCCAAGGTGGAAATCTACTCTGCTCGGAATTGATCTGGATTCAATTCCCAAATCTCACGCCTCCATATTTTTCTCGATATCCCAGTTCCGCTTGTTCAACCTGACGGCTGACCCCAACAGGCACTAGAATGGTCCGCCGTGTTTACCCGCCGGACGAAAGGCAAAAACAGAGATCAATAAATCGATCACATGGTATTATTAAATTTTATATCCTTTTATTAAAATTCCGAATTATCAATCTCGAATTTATTGAAATGATCCAAGTCTGTTCAATAAGAGAGAAGATATTCTCGTATTTTCAGTCATTATTGCCTGTAAATACAATTTAATTTTTAAAATTTATCGAAGCTCTCTTGGGAATCAAGTGTATTGAAAATGATCAATATTCGATCATAACTAGCAGGAAATCTGGTCTGTCAAACGAATATTCCATCATAATTCGCTGGTCGTTATTCATATATATTATTTAATATAAATGAAATTAGCAAATATTTTTTCTAACAAAATTTACAAGTAGTGCCGTGCGATGGTATCGATTGTCGATTATTAATCGATGGATTTTCATGCTGATGCATCAAACCATCGACAATTATAACAATCGATGTATTCCATCGATGGTGTAATTTTTCATTGTAAGAATGATTGCTATTAATTTATTAAATATTTAAATTTTGTAACGGCAGTCATGCTGAGTCGTTACACTAGATGTCGTCATCTCTACTTTCTAGGTGGGAATATCGGGAGGTCTTCATACATGCCTGAAAACATACTTACAGCTCCACTGGAACACCACAAGCAATCCTGTGCAAATTTGGCAACAACAGGAGAAAATCAATTCTAATCTTTGCACACTGGGCTTTAAAATATCTGTGTGTTCCAGCAACTTCTGTGCCTGTAGAACGGTTATTCAGCAAAGCGGGCGTAACTTTCACCAAAAATTGGAGCAGTTTAAAGCTAAAACATTTGAATATGTATTTACTTTTAAGTTCATTGTCAATAGAAGAAATAGATAATCTTGTACGTATTGCATTTCAATAAAATAAACGTTTGATTGATTGGACTTAGGAACATTTTATAATTAGAAATACCATGGTAGAAAAATTGATTTAATTTCTCTAACCATCGATGAATTTTAAATAAATCGATGCATCGATGATCGGTAGTTTCTTGGCCATCGCACGGCCTTATTTACAAGTAGGCAGTGTTAAACTTAACAAAAGTTTTTATCGGCAATCACTGTATTTTTCCAATCTTTCTTACACTGTTATGTCTCAACCGTAATGACAACTCTCAATAAAAGAAATTCTAAAACAACTGTGGAACATCGGGACTCGCGAAGCGGTTCAATATCAGGATGTTCTGACACCAGTTTAGTGTCGTGTATGACACTAAACAAACAGGCGAGAAACTAGAGCAGTATGGGGCTTTTACCTGAGTAAGGACGGGAGAATGAACTCTGTTCGCTACTTACGACTCAGAGACTACAGTATAAAAACCAAAACTTCATTTATTGAGAGAGATTCTTTACAAACAAGGATAAGCGACGTTAGGCTTAATGTCGACAATACGGGACGATAAATACCTGTGATTATTTTGATGATCAGGTGGTCTTGTACACTACACAGTTTTTAGTTCACAATTTTAGTCTTTAGTTCCGTAAAATCCACACACAAAATGCATAGAAACACTCACTATAATAATCGACTTATTGACCGTTTTGGAGTCCTCGCAGTGGACGATGGATTACTGATAGATTCGAGTCTTTTGTAAGAATAAATATATCCAATTAAACTCCTGGACTTCGGTATTTGTCTCGGTTGTTCGTCGGGGAAAAACTCTCTGCACTTCGTCGAGGGAGAACTCCTTGTTCTCGTTGGAGAAGACTCCTTACTGTTTGTAGAGGAAAGACTCCTGTTTTCGTTGTCGAGGGAAGACTCGCTATTCGTCGTCGAAGGAAGACTCTCTGCACACTCCTTCCTTCCCCTCTTATATCGGCAAAAATCTCTATCTGCGTATAACGGATTTCTTACCGAAAAAAAGACACGAACATCGATAGACATGAGTAATCAGAAAGATGAACTTACCTATAGCTTTTCCGTGTCGATCTGATTTCTGATTTCTCTTTTTACTCTTTTTTGGAAGTGAAAGATTTAGTTAAACTTTTGCTTCCTTTTTTGGAAGTGAATTTACAAAATTATGATTTATTTTAATAAGAAAACAAATATTTTAATAAAATTATAATGGAAATAAGTCCATTCCGACTTATTTTAGGAATGGTACAGGTTCGGATCCCCACACAACTATACATTAAAATACACAATCTTTACAAATTATAAATTATGTTAGCATGGCTTATGATTTTATGAAAGTGCATTTCGGCTTCCGCCCTCTTCAGTTCATCTTGTAACCACGCTGTACTATAAAAATATTACCTAATATGACAATCAATTTTATTTAAAAGAAAACTAAATCAAAAATTTATCACTAATTTACCGTATTGTTATCCAATTAAAAAGGCCAAAGATATAAAAACAGAAATTTCTTCTATCTTTGATCTAGTGTAGCGATGAAAAGTTTTCTGTCTTTGGCCTTTTTAATTGGATAACAATACGGTAAATTAGTGATAATTTTTTTGATTAAGTTTTATTTTAAATTAAATTGATTGTCATATTATGTAAAATTTAAAGCGTGCTTACAAGATGAACTGAAGAGGGCGGAAGCCGAAATGCATTTTCATAAGGCATCCTAATATAATTTATAAAGATTATGTATTTTAATGTATAGTTGTTTTAGAATTTCTTTTATTGGGAGTTGTCATTACGGTTGAGACAAAACAATTGTAAGAAAGATTGGAAAAATACAGTTATTGCCGATAAAAACTTTTGATAAATATTTTTTCGTATGAAGTTTAATGCAATTTTTACTTTCCGCCTGATAGGGACGGAACATTTAACTACCCATCATGAGCAGCCTTATGAGGATCAGCCATCAGATAAACGATGAGGGTCAACGATCTAGGCCTTTCTAAAAACTTTTGTAAATTAATCCTCCAGGTTAGACGCATTGCACAAACTTGTGGGTTGCTGGTTTAATTCCCTGCTTCGTATTGCCACTTCCGTCGAGACAATACGGCTAGCCACTAGAGCAATATTTCCCAATTTAATTTTGATGCGCTTCCATCCTGGTCGGGTTCGACTCCCGGATCTCCAGACTTTTTTCGGCAGAAACCCATGCCCATTGAAGCCCATACTGACCCCAATAGAGGTAAGGCAGACAATACGGTTAGCCACTAGAGCAATATTTCCCAATTTAATTTTCATGCGCTTCCATCCTGGTCGGGTTCGACTCCCGATCTCCAGACTTTTTTCGGCAGAAACCCATGCCCGTTGAAGCCCATACTGACCCCAATAGAGGTAAGACGTGAAAATGTTCTGCGGCCACAGTAAGGAAAGCTGCGTAAAAACAAGATAGAAAAAATTGCCACAAAATCCTTTTACATTAAGTACAACATTATAGAATCCATTTTAATCTTTTTATGTATGAACCGAAAAGATGCACCGTTCGAGATCGAATAACTTTAAAATAAGTTAAAATTTGAAATCTTGATTTCAGACGAGAATTATTATAGTCTCTTCCACCACCAGATGGCCTTTTTAATTGGATAACAATACGGTAAATTAGTGATAAATTTTTTGATTGTTTTCTTTTAAATAAAATTGATTATCATATTATGTAAAATTTTTATTGTGCTACGCCACCAGACGACGTCACGAAATGACGTCGTCTGATGGCGTTGCACACAATACCGTATCCTTCCGCCATTAGATATCAAAGGGTGCGTTCCAAACCTCAACAGTAAGTCATCAGTGATTAGTCTCTTTTGAAGTCAAAGCACCCAGACGATCCGTCGAAAGCGGAAGACCACCTTAGCTCCATCTCGTGGCCACTATTTAAACTTGTAAATGATTTGCATAATTAACATGTAGAAATAAAGTTACTTGTAAATAAACTAAATTGTAATTCTTCTTTCTTTAATTATTAATCATAATAAATAATAATAACTATTAAGACGACAAATAAAACAGTTTCATTCTTTTTTTTTCATTTGCCCCAATTTTTCTTACAATCTTTACAGAACTACTTTTTCTGCGACGTTAGAAAACAGTGTAAACCGTTTCTAACGTCGCAGAAAAAGTAGTCCCACACTCACCACCTCTAGATTGTGATGACTTTTAGCATCGGTTTACACCGTTTTCTAACGTCGCAGAAAAAGTAGTTCCCGCTAGATAGTAAGATTTTAAAAGTTATAGAGTGTAACAAATCATTATCATCGTCGAAATCAGAAAAAGCTGATGTTGAGTTTATTTCTGACGTCAAAAGAGACTAATCACTGAAGACTTACTGTTGAGGTTTGGAACGCGCCCAAAGTATTAATATAAATACCACATTTTCAATGATTTATCCACTTTTTAGAGCACAAACAGTCGAATAAAAAGTTTTCACTAATTAGCCGATAAATCCGAAATCTTCATCGGGGCTCTGAAATTATTATAAATACATTCTATAAAAATTTTTAATTTTATTAGCGTTTTTCCATTTATTATTTATTTAAATAATAATTTTCATCGCTCGTGTTAAAAGTTATAATAGAAATGCGATTATGTACTTTTTAAATAGCTTTATTATTTTTAATAATACTTAGGAATTGTTGTAATTCTCTCAGCATTGTGGAAAAATCAACAGAATAATATCTAATACTATTTGGCTAATTCCTTATCAAAAGAGTCATTTTGGTCAGCCAGGATTTTTTTACTTACATTTTACGGCAAATTTTCGATTTGCATAGAACACGAAAATCGAGGTGGTGTTCTCGATGTTTCCGTGTGTTCCTAAATTCATCGGTGACTTCACCGGTGAAAGAAATTAGTTCCTAAATCCACCGGTGCAATCCATCGGCATCGTTCCAAAATCTGACTTGGGCTCATCGGTGTCGCATCAATCTCACCAACTTCTTCTTCTTTTAATATGGTCTCACCAACTATAGTCGACGACAGATTAAGAATGTAGCACTGCGGAGTCTATTCACTGGATTAGCAGAAGATATCAATACGCGGGACTGTACGATTATCAAAAATAGGGAGGACCGGTTTTTAAAAAGGGGAGAATAACTTATAGTATTGCTACTGATTTAAATAGAATTTATTTATTTTTACACTTTTAAACAATTTTTTAAAATCAATATTGTCGTTACCGATAAGATATTAAATATTGTATTTTTATTTGCTTATGATAAATAAAACTTTTATTTATATTTATGCTGTTGCTGAGTGGTGAGTGAACATGTCGGCTCACTCGAACAGACTGAGTTTATCACTTGGAAATTTTTCGATCGAAGGAGATGTTGTCGAGGAAACGTAAAATAAGTTTTTGACAGGTTATTCGTATTTAAGAAATGATCAATAGATTAAAAATAGGTTAAATATCGTCATTGTCATTTTCATGTAAATATTCCTATATACATGTAAAGTTGATATACATGTATATAAATATAGGATAATATTTCCAAGATTTAATTTGGCAAGATTATCAAAGTAATATGAATGTAACTCTTTTATTTTTTTATTTAGATAACAATTATAGAAATGCATATATGGATATATTAGAAAAAATAAACATATAGAAATAGTAGTTCATTATGATCATCAAAAGTATCTGCAGACATCTCGTGAAATAAAACAAAATTTTGAAATCAATTCATATGCCAATCCATTTAAATTTAAATATAAATAGCCTAGATAATCTTATGAGCTGATTAATCTGGGGGCCCGCCAAGTCGAGCGAGCACGGCCGTACCATCCTTTTCTGGAAGGAACTCGGGGTACTTTTGACACCTCCATATCTTTGTGTTGGAGCTGCCAAGAAACTGAAATTTTTTTTGTCTACAGTAGTTGGTAAACGGAACGAAACCTCTAAATTTCACACTTCTATCTTTTCTAATTCAAAAAATATATGTACTCAAAATTTCGTTTTTTCGACACTGATCGATCATCAAAAATCAGTGGTACTTCTAGCAGCCCTAGAAACTTGAAATTTGGGATAAAGATAGTGTTTAGGATACAAAGAAAGAAAAAATTAAAAAATCCGCATTCGCAGCCGCAGTTCCCTCGTTCGCTGTCGGCAACCTTAATTGTTATTCTATTCTACAAATAATAAACAAAGATAAGCCTATAGGCAAGTTTTATGCGCATTAATCCAAAATAATGTATATATATCAATAATGGTAGAAGCACTTTCGATATAAAAATATATCCTCTTCAGTTGCACATTGCACAGCTTTAATACAAGAAGCGAGTTTGAGGTTAGAAAACGAAACTAAGATTGTCCTGTAGGGGTTGGCAAATTCCGGTTGACATAGCAACCAGATTTTATTGAAGTGCGGCGTGATTAGCTATCGACAGAAAAATTTTAAATATTTACAAAAACAATTATACATTACTATTAGTTACAAATAATTACAACGATGTCCAAAAAGAATCCGAAGTCAAGAAAAGACGGACTACTCACAAAAAGAAGTGAAATCCCACCAAAAAACATTTCGTGTAAAAAATGTAGCCAAGTCTCGTGCCTCTTTATCCGTAAAAAGTTGAGATATCATGAGAGCCAAGTCTAGCGCCCTTGTTTACTCTGACACTTTTGTTCACAAATCACTCCGAGTCATTGTATCTTTAGTTAAAGAACATTTTGTGACTTGGCAATTACGCAGCACGAGA
This sequence comes from Olivierus martensii, assembly GCA_000484575.1. Classification (NCBI taxonomy): domain Eukaryota; kingdom Metazoa; phylum Arthropoda; class Arachnida; order Scorpiones; family Buthidae; genus Olivierus; species Olivierus martensii. The sequence continues at coordinate 3,033 of AYEL01079770.1, read as the reverse complement.
ATGTGACGGCTATCGCTTACATTTTAATATTCACGTTTATTAATAAACTATTGCATAAGATAATACAGTATTTATATAGGAACTAAACATGTCTGTATTTATAAAGTATATTTAATATTTTACATAACATTGTAAAGTTGTAAGGCTGTGAGTTGTAACTTTCTTATGCTGCGTAATTGTCGAATCACAAAATGTTCTTTAACTAAGGATACAATGACTCGGAATGATTTGTGAATAAAAGTGTCAGAGTAAATAAGGGCGCTAGACTTGGCTCTCATGATATCTCACAACTTTTTACCGATAAAGAGGCACGTGACTTGGCTACATTTTTTACATGAAATGTTTTTTGATGGGATTAACTCTTATTTTTATATTTGATTTATTTTTCACGAAGATAAGAATATTCAAATAAATGAACAAACATTTATATTATGTACAATTTTATTCACTTCAATAAAATGTGTGTATCAAAATTTGGATTTTTTACATAACATTGTAAAGTTGTAAGGCTGTGAGTTGTAACTTTCTTATGCTGCGTAATTGTCGAATCACAAAATGTTCTTTAACTAAGGATACAATGACTCGAATGATTTGTGAATAAAGTGTCAGAGTAAATAAGGGCGCTAGACTTGGCTCTCATGATATCTTACAACTTTTTACGGACAAAATAAGGGCGCTAGACTTGGCTCTCATGATATCTCACAACTTTTTACCGATAAAGAGGCACGTGACTTGGCTACATTTTTTACATGAAATGTTTTTTGATGGGATTAACTCTTATTTTTATATTTGATTTATTTTTCACGAAGATAAGAATATTCAAATAAATGAACAAACATTTATATTATGTACAATTTTATTCACTTCAATAAAATGTGTGTATCAAAATTTGGATTTAACTGCAGTTTCAATTTCAAATAAAGTATATATTGAATAGAAATACAAATTATTGTTTATTTAAGTACAAAAAAGGAATGTTTACTTAAATAAATATCAAATACAAAATTTTAGTCTAGATATTTTTTACATATAATTTAAAATTTCGTGACATTTATTAAAAAAATATTGCCTATTATTATAATCATCTATTTGATTCTGAATATCGGAAAGAAAATATTTCTTCTATAAGTTCAGCCGTGTTGTTTCTCATCAAACACGTTCCGAAAATAATGTCAATCGGTACTTATCGTGACGTCATCAGTCTTTCATCGATGGATGTATGGTTGGTGAATTTAGGAACACACGGATGTCGTCGGTAAGACGATATCTATCAGTAGACGACTTATGATAGGGCATTCATTACGGAAAAAATAATAGTGAATATTTTTTTTCTTAAAGAGAAAAAAAGTAAGTAAGAAATTCTGATTAATAAATATATATACAGTATATATATATCTCTGACGATTTTTATTAACGTCGATCGATAGAATTATATTTTCGGATGTTTAATATTAAAATTTGCGTTCGTGCGAATGGCAGATTTAGTAAAGTCGTCGTATCTACTTAAACCAGGGGTTCCAAAGATTTTCCTAGTTGGGCCAAATTGTAAATTTCAAAATATTTGGTGGCCCAAAAATGTGTTATGGAAAAATACGTTCAAATCGATAAAAAGTTAGATACGAGAGAAAGATTTATACTAATTTTATAGTCTAATCATTCTTTATTTAGGACAATAATTACTTTTTATTACAAACTGTTTAAAATAACTAAATAATTTCAAATAATAAAAAAAGAAAATAATAATAAATTCATCGATCTGAGATGTGTAACTGGTGCAGCTGTTGTTGTTTTTTAATAATAATATTGAATCTTGGTTCTAAGTCGGTCGAATGTATCCTTAATCCGCTTATAAAAGTTCATCAGTTAATTTTGATCTCAATTTGGACTTATCAATACTCGTGATTGAGAAAGTTTTTTTCGCATTTATATAAATGCTTCCAAATAGGCCTAATGAAAACATATTTGGAAGCACTTATACATGTATTTCTAATTGACAACAATTTTTAATTATATGATAAAATTTATTTATTTTTTGTAAAAATGAAAATTATCTCTATGAATTCGAGATGGCGGATGATCTGACATGGCGAGCCGCACTTTGGGAACCTCTGATTTAAACGATCTTACACGACTTTTCAAAGACTTGTTTGGTGTCGATGCTGCCTTCGCTTCCTTCCTGATTCTGTAAACAGTCATTACCGAGAAGCCGGTTAATTCCTCCATCAAATCTACGATATAAATTGTAGATTCATCCAGATTCTGTTCTACCAATCTGTCGTAAAAGTTAAGTATAATCTGCTTCGCTCGACTATGAAGAATCTTTGGTACAATTGTGCCCTTAATGCAGCACGGCAAAAGTGGTACCGTTCGATAGGGGGGTCGAGACAAGAAAATAACCCCGTAGGACCAGGGGTCAAAGGTCAGACGTTTACGAGTTATAGAGGCCGAAAGTTCACTGGCGTCGCTCGCGCACGCAAAAAGTTATGCGCGCGCGCTATTTGTAGCGCCACTGGCGCGCGCCTGTCACGCGTGGCGCTATCTATTAGCGGCCAAAAAAATATTAAAAAATTTTTATAATCTCACTTCTTTAACTCCCCCCCTACACTACCTACCGGCGTCTTGCCCTTTCCACTAGGCCATCCTCTGCCTAACTCCTCGCCTATAAACCCCTTCTTTCATCTATGAGTCCACTTCCTGTCACCGTCCCAAGCCGAGAAACTTCACTACTTAACCTCGTTATCTGTCTACCGCTTTCTCCACTACGCTACCTAACCATTCTGCTGGGAAGTGTTCGTAGGATATATTTAAGCCGATAATCTGTGCTATTCTCGCGCTTGCGAGGATGTTACGTCGGTTGTATCTGAACGCGCATGCACCCAGACTGTCGCGTGTGCACCGTCCCAGCGCGTGCAACGACGCGCGATCGTTACGCCTGCTTGTAATAGTAGCGCTGCACTTCTCGGCGCTATTATTTTCCCACTTCTTAATTGTTTCATTTTGCTGTCGCGACTAAACGTATTTGGCATTTTGGGA